>JAXIVJ010004037.1:0-45000 GCA_036785665.1 Chirona hameri
GGGACTATGAGTTCCTAGAGTGGGAGGGGACTATGAGTGCCTAGAGTGGGAGGGACTATGAGTGCCTAACTTGACCCGCGCTGCGGACCTCTCACGGGGTAGGCTGGAGCGTTGCGGGCGAGTGGTGCCCCCTGGGGATACTGAGGTGACATTCCCGACATCACCGCCTGATCGCCGCCAGCTCGGCTCGTGAAGCTCGGCTCGTTAAGCTCGGCTCGTATAACGCGGTACAACTGCCGCCCCCGCCGCCGCCGCTGCGGTTATGGGCAGCGCGGTCTGTGGGTCATAGTGTGCCACCGCAGCTGAATGATCCGATTCCGGCTGTATTGCTGACTGAGTTTTTGCTGTGCCTTTTTGCGGGCTGACTCATTCGGTGGCAGTGTGATCGGTTCGCCCCCTTCCCCGTGGGGGAGGGTTGGGGTGAACGGGCGGGCTGTGGGGCGTGCGGCGGGGACAAGTGATAACACCTGTGTTGTTTGTTAAGAGGCCGAGGAGTCAGAATGCTAAAGAGCTGCAGTTGTGGGCGGACATGTTTTGATCCCAGAAGTGGAGTTCAGAACCCAAGACATCGCTGTAGAAAATCCAACACCGGATCTAGGATCTCAGCGTATCTGTCGACATCATACAATGGCGAATCTCGTATCCCAGTGCAAACTCACGAGTAAATTTAGCAACAGGTATCGGCTTTCGACAGGATTCGGAGATATATCTGCAAAGTTTATGTATGATTTACAAGGGGTGTTGTCAGTAAAAACACAGGCCAGAGGCCTTTGCTGTGGTATCGGCCAGGCTCTATCGGCCCCCACATGTGGCGCCGCCTGGCGTTGTAAAGCGATACCTCTCCAGGCTGCCCGTCTCCGCTGCCCGTCTCCGCTGCCCGTCTCCACTGCCCGTCTCCGTTGTCCGTCTCCGCTGCCCGTCTCCGCTGTCCGTCTCTGCTGCCCGTCTCCAGGCCGCCCGTCTCCGCTGTCCGTCTCCACTGCCCGTCTCCACTGCCCGTCTCCACTGCCCGTCTCCACTGCCCGTCTCCACTGCCCGTCTCCACTGCCCGTATCCGCTGTCCGTCTCCGCTGTCTGTCTCCTCTGCCCGTCTCCTCTGTCCGTCTCCGCTGCCCCGTCTCCTCTTCCCGTCTCATCTGCCCGTCTCCGCCGCCCGTCTCCGCTGTCCGTCTCCTCTGTCCGTCTCCGCTGCCCGTCTCCGCCGCCCGTCTCCTATGCCCGTCTCCTCTGCCCGTCTCCTCTGCCCGTCTCCTCTGCCCGTCTCTTCTGCCCGTCTCCTCTGCCCGTCTCCTCTGCCCGTCTCCACTGCCCGTCTCTGCTGCCGTCTCCGCCGCCCGTCTCCGCTGCCCGTCTCCAGACCGCCCGTCTCCACCGCCGTCTCCGCTGCCAGTCTCGGCCGCCCGTCTCCACCGCCCGTCTCCACCGCCCGTCTCCGCCGCCCGTCTCCGCTGTCAGTCTCGGCCGCCCGTCTCCACCGCCCGTCTCCGCTGCCAGTCTCGGCCGCCCGTCTCCGCCGCCCGTCTCCAGGCCGCCCGTCTCCAGGCCGCCCGTCTCCGCCACCCATCACTGGTCGGCTGCTGACCGACAGAATCAGCGCTGGACAGTCCCCACCCCAGGCCGCCCGTCTCCAGGCCGCCCGTCTCCGCCACCCATCACTGGTCGGCTGCTGACCGACAGAATCAGCGCTGGACAGTCCCCACCCCATCCATGGGCGGTGGACTGCTGGACAGTCCCCACCCCATCGAGCCGAGGGGTGGGGACTGGCCGCCCGTCTCCGCCACCCATCACTGGTCGGCTGCTGACCGGCAGAATCAGCGCTGGACAGTCCCCACCGCCCGTCTCCGCCACCCATCACTGGTCGGCTGCTGACCGACAGAATCAGCGCTGGACAGTCCCCACCCCATCGAGGTGGGGACTGTCCACCCATCACTGGTCGGCTGCTGACCGACAGAATCAGCGCTGGACAGTCCCCACCCCATCGAGGTGGGGACTGTCCGACCCATCACTGGTCGGCTGCTGACCGACAGAATCAGCGCTGGACAGTCCCCACCCCATCCATGGGCGGTGGACTGCTGGACAGTCCACCGCCCACCCATCACTGGTCGGCTGCTGACCGACAGAATCAGCGCTGGACAGTCCCCACCCCATCGAGCCGAGGGGTGGGGGACTGGCCGCCCGTCTCCGCCACCCATCACTGGTCGGCTGCTGACCGACAGAATCAGCGCTGGACAGTCCCCACCCCATCGAGCCGAGGGGTGGGGACTGGCCGCCCGTCTCCGCCACCCATCACTGGTCGGCTGCTGACCGACAGAATCAGCGCTGGACAGTCCCCACCCCATCGAGCCGAGGGGTGGGGACTGGCCGCCCGTCTCCGCCACCCATCACTGGTCGGCTGCTGACCGACAGAATCAGCGCTGGACAGTCCCCACCCCATCGAGCCGAGGGGTGGGGACTGGCCGCCCGTCTCCGCCACCCATCACTGGTCGGCTGCTGACCGACAGAATCAGCGCTGGACAGTCCCCACCCCAGGCCGCCCGTCTCCAGGCCGCCCGTCTCCGCCACCCATCACTGGTCGGCTGCTGACCGACAGAATCAGCGCTGGACAGTCCCCACCCCATCGAGCCGAGGGGTGGGGACTGGCCGCCCGTCTCCGCCACCCATCACTGGTCGGCTGCTGACCGACAGAATCAGCGCTGGACAGTCCCCACCCCATCCATGGGCGGTGGACTGCTGGACAGTCCACCGCCCACCCATCACTGGTCGGCTGCTGACCGACAGAATCAGTGGGGACTGTCCAGCGCTGGACAGTCCCCACCCCATCGAGCCGAGGGGTGGGGACTGGCCGCCCGTCTCCGCCACCCATCACTGGTCGGCTGCTGACCGACAGAATCAGTGGGGACTGTCCAGCGCTGGACAGTCCCCACCCCATCGAGCCGAGGGGTGGGGACTGGCCGCCCGTCTCCGCCACCCATCACTGGTCGGCTGCTGACCGACAGAATCAGTGGGGACTGTCCAGCGCTGGACAGTCCCCACCCCATCGAGCCGAGGGGTGGGGACTGGCCGCCCGTCTCCGCCACCCATCACTGGTCGGCTGCTGACCGACAGAATCAGTGGGGACTGTCCAGCGCTGGACAGTCCCCACCCCATCGAGCCGAGGGGTGGGGACTGGCCGCCCGTCTCCGCCACCCATCACTGGTCGGCTGCTGACCGACAGAATCAGTGGGGACTGTCCAGCGCTGGACAGTCCCCACCCCATCGAGCCGAGGGGTGGGGACTGGCCGCCCGTCTCCGCCCACCCATCACTGGTCGGCTGCTGACCGACAGAATCAGTGGGGACTGTCCAGCGCTGGACAGTCCCCACCCCATCGAGCCGAGGGGTGGGGACTGGCCGCCCGTCTCCGCCCACCCATCACTGGTCGGCTGCTGACCGACAGAATCAGTGGGGACTGTCCAGCGCTGGACAGTCCCCACCCCATCGAGCCGAGGGGTGGGGACTGGCCGCCCGTCTCCGCCACCCATCACTGGTCGGCTGCTGACCGACAGAATCAGCGCTGGACAGTCCCCACCCCATCGAGCCGAGGGGTGGGGACTGGCCGCCCGTCTCCGCCACCCATCACTGGTCGGCTGCTGACCGACAGAATCAGTGGGGACTGTCCAGCGCTGGACAGTCCCCACCCCATCGAGCCGAGCGCTCCCCGACAAAACAGGAACACGCTGCGGGGTGAAGAGGACGGTAACTGTAGCAGACCAGCAGACGGTAGGACGGTAACTGTAGCCGCTGTGACTGTCGCTGGCAAGGACTCTGAGTGGGTCTGACGGCGACAGCAGCTGGCGGCAGCGATCGGTCGTAACTGTAGCCGCTGTGACTGTCGCTGGCGAGGACTCTGAGTGGGTCTGACGGCGACAGCAGCTGGTGGCAGGGATCGGTCGTAACTGTGCCGCGGCCAGGAGAGTGACTGTGCTGGCTGCAGATGATGGCGAGGAAGATGGCAGATGACATGACGTGATGACACTCGTGAGACAGACAGTCAATCTATTGCAGATGACCCGCAGGCCATGGTGACTGACGTGTGTCATGTTTCAGCTGCACCGGGTGGCACTGCGCCACCACCCGGTTGACCGGATCGAGTTCCACACGTTCGAGGCACATTACCACTACGGCCACAAGTACATCTGCCGCAGCCCCCGACTACCCGGCCTCGTAAAGTGAGTGTTAATCTGTGACCTTCGTCAAGGCGAATCAGCAGCGCATGACAGATAAGGGGACTGGCATGGTCAGTGTCGGAAAAGTGGCCCGTTTCTCCATTTTTCTGAACTTGGAAGTTTTGTTCCGTGAAACTTTGACTGTAAAGAATGATTTTGTTTAGTCTGGGGTGCAAATAGCTGATGAGCATAACAAATAGACTGAGACTTTTCGAACAATGGCCCGAATGTGACAGTGATGCGACACAAATTGTCCAAACAAATTGTAAGGTAGAACCTCCAAATTCCCAACATCCCAAACTTCTGCAGTGATTCAGGGAAGGAAAACTGGTACTTTTCCAAAAATCAACCCAAAAACTTTTTAAAACCTCCCAAGAAGTTTTCGCGTATTCACAGGTTACAACTCCGCCACCGATATCATCGTCATCGGGGCCATGGATAACCATGGGACACTAAAAACACGTTATGCAAACGACGGCAGTACTTAAGACTGAGTTGTGAGCCCAGTTTCCCATATACACATCGCAACGATACAAGGTACCTTTTTAACATACAACCCGGGAGGCCCGGTCCCCGACTGACGCCAAAATCATATATCTGTACAGGAAATACGACTGACGATTCATCAACTTTCCACATAATAATATATGCACATATTGGCATATACGAAAATAGGTTGTGTAGAAACGCGTATAAAAAATTACGCCAAAAATAATCCTGGTATACGCATTAAAAAAAAATGTTCTGCCGCTGGCGAAAAATTTGTTCCGCGAACTTAGATCGTGAAACTACTTTTCTGACACTGGGCATGGTGTTCGTGATGCTGATGCTTTGTTTTGAAAATGTTTAAATTGGCGGTGTATATAACTTGTTGACTTTGATTATTTATTTACTATGGAAGTGTTCAATTTGTTTGACGTTGACTGACAACTAGTGTAGAAAAGTGGCCCGTTTCTCCATTTTTCTGAACTTGGAAGTTTTGTTCCGTGAAAACTTTGACTGTAATTTTTGTTTAGTCTGCGGGTGCAAATGGCTGACGACCATAAAACATAGACTTGACTTTCCGAACAATGGCCGGAACGTGACAGTGATGAGACACATTTAAGAAAAAAATCGTAAGGCGGAACCTCCAAATTCCCAACATCCGAAATGTCTGCAGTGATCTAGGGAAGGAAAACTGGTACTTTTCCAATAATTAAACCGAGCACTTTTTAAAACCTCTCAAAAAAGTGTTTGCGTATTCAGGTTACAACCCCGCCGCCGATACCATCGCGTCTCATCGGGGGCCGGGGCCATGGATAACCCTGGGACACTAAAAACACGTTACGCAAAAGACGGTAGTACTTTAGACAGACTTGAGCCCAGTTTCCCATATACGCATACGCAACGATACGATGTACCTTTTTAACATACGACCCGGGAGTCTCGGTCCCCGACTGACGCCAAGACCATATCTGTACAGGAAATACGACTGACGATTCATCAACAGCTTTCCACATCATAATATATGCACATATTGGCATATATGAAAATAGGTTGTGAGAAACGCGTATAAACAAAATACGCAACAATTACTGGTATACGCATTACAAAATGTGTTCCGTCGCTGGCGAAAAAATGTGTTCGTCGAACATCGTGGAACCACTTTTCTGGCACTGCTGACAACTCGTTCTTTTCCAGAGACTTCGTGGAGAAGAGTATACATTGGCACACCAAACAATGAAACCAACCACCAACCAGCAAGATGATGCCGGTCTGTAGGTCCTACAACAGCACATTCACAGCAATATGGCACTATTTTACCAGCGGGCCTGCTGCACATGACTTCTGAAGGGCCCAGGCCTGTTCCTGCCTCGTCTCGGCTGATAATATTGCTGTCAACTGGGTGGTGACGCGGCGGCGGACGGTGCAGCAGAAACAACACCGTGCACACCTCGCTGGACACTACACTGTAGTAGCGTTACCTGTAGCGAACTCTGTCACTCCCGTGGCCGTATGCCACATTGTCATCGGCAGTCAATAGTGTCTCTACAGCGCCGCTTCTGTCGTACAGCGCCCGCTCAATATATTCCAGTTGGCATCAGTTTCGGCTGTGGCACTGTGTGTCAGTGATTCCAGCCGCCGTGTATAGGTGGCAGCACCTGCGCGACACTGGCTACTTTGGCTCGGCCACATGCTGCGTGTCAGTGATTCCAGCCGCCGTGTATAGGTGGCAGCACCTGCACGACACTGGTCACTGGCTCGGTCACATGCTGCGTGTCAGTGATTCCAGCCGCCGTGTATAGGTGGCAGCACCTGCGCTACACTGGCTCGGTCACGCGTGTCTGGAGACAGCCGGCGTGTGAATGCGTAACGCGTCACAATCAAGCCGATCGAGCGTCTCAACAGCTGTGATTGTCGTGCTGTCCCAAACCATGCCTAAACGCTCTTCGGGTCCCAAACCATGCCTACACGCTATTCAGGTCCCAAACCATGACCACGCTCTTCAGGTCCCAAGCCATGCCTACACGCTCTGCAGGTCCCAAACCATGCCTACACGCTCTTCAGGTCCCAAACCATGCCTACATGCTCTTCTGGTCCCAAACCATGCCTACACGCTCTTCAGGTCCCAAACCATGCCTACACGCTATTCAGGTCCCAAACCATGCTTGCATGCTCTTCAGGTCCCAAACCATGCCTACATGCTATTCAGGTCCCAAACCATGCCTACACGCTCTGCAGGTCCCAAACCATGCCTACACGCTCTTCAGGTCCCAAACCATGCCTACACGCTCTTCAGGTCCCAAACCATGCATACACGCTCTTCAGGTCCCAAACCATGCCTACACGCTCTTCAGGTCCCAAGCCATGCCTACACGCTCTTCAGGTCCCAAACCATGCATACACGCTCTTCAGGTCCCAAACCATGCCTGCACACTCTTCCTCACACACGTACACTGGCGATCTGCCGCCAGCGCGCGCGGATACACATGCGCACACGCACACGGTGTTACGGGATAACGCACGGGAGGGACGGCTAATTGCAGGTTACCATGATTTACCATGCCACTGTGTGTTAACTGTGGACGTTTCATGTATTGCATTGCTACAACAGACCGTGTCCCACGGGCCACTTAGGTGATATACAGGCGTTTGTAATCTATAGTACATGCCACTTTTGTTCGGTTTCGTTTAGTAACCAATGTTAATGACAATGTTACGCCTAGCTTTAAGTGTATATCGACATGTACTAGCCTGCTATGTATGAGTGGAGTGCCTCTGGTGTACTGGCCTGCTATGTATGGGTTAGCCTGCTATGTATGAGTGGAGTGCCTCTGGTGTACTGGCCTGCTATGTATGGGTGGAGTGTCTGTGGTGTACTGGCCTGCTATGTATGAGTGGAGTGCCTCTGGTATACTGGCCTGCCATGTATGAGTGGAGTGCCTCTGGTGTACTGGCCTGCTATGTATGAGTGGAGTGCCTCTGGTGTACTGGCCTGCTATGTATGAGTGGAGTGCCTCTGGTGTACTGGCCTGCTATGTATGAGTGGAGTGCCTCTGGTGTACTGGCCTGCTATGTATGAGTGGAGTGCCTCTGGTGTACTGGCCTGCTATGTATGAGTGGAGTGCCTCTGGTGTACTGGCCTGCTATGTATGAGTGGAGTGCCTCTGGTGTACTGGCCTGCTATGTATGAGTGGAGTGCCTCTGGTGTACTGGCCTGCTATGTATGAGTGGAGTGCCTCTGGTGTACTGGCCTGCTATGTATGAGTGGAGTGCCTCTGGTGTACTGGCCTGCTATGTATGAGTGGAGTGCCTCTGGTGTACTAGCCTGCTATGTATGAGTGGAGTGCCTCTGGTGTACTGGCCTGCTATGTATGAGTGGAGTGCTCCACCTCTGGTGTACTGGCCTGCTATGTATGAGTGGAGTGCCTCTGGTGTACTAGCCTGCTATGTATGAGTGGAGTGCATCTGGTGTACTGGCCTGCTATGTATGAGTGGAGTGCTCCACCTCTGGTGTACTGGCCTGCTATGTATGAGTGGAGTGCCTCTGGTGTACTAGCCTGCTATGTATGAGTGGAGTGCCTCTGGTGTACTGGCCTGCTATGTATGAGTGGAGTGCCTCTGGTGTACTGGCCTGCTATGTATGAGTGGAGTGCCTCTGGTGCACTGGCCTGCTATGTATGAGGGGAGTGCCTCTGGTGTACTGGCCTGCTATGTATGAGTGGAGTGCCTCTGGTGCACTGGCCTGCTATGTATGAGGGGAGTGCCTCTGGTGTACTAGCCTGCTATGTATGAGTGGAGTGCCTCTGGTGTACTAGCCTGCTATGTATGAGCGGAGTGCGTCTGGTATACTGGCCTGCTATGTATGAGTGGAGTGCCTCTGGTGTACTGGCCTGCTATGTATGAGTGGAGTGCCTCTGGTATACTGGCCTGCTATGTATGAGTGGAGTGCCTCTGGTGCACTGGCCTGCTATGTATGAGGGGAGTGCCTCTGGTGTACTAGCCTGCTATGTATGAGCGGAGTGCGTCTGGTGTACTAGCCTGCTATGTATGAGTGGAGTGCCTCTGGTGTACTAGCCTGCTATGTATGAGTGGAGTGCCTCTGGTGTACTAGCCTGCTATGTATGAGGGGAGTGCCTCTGGTGTACTAGCCTGCTATGTATGAGCGGAGTGCGTCTGGTGTACTGGCCTGCTATGTATGAGTGGAGTGCCTCTGGTGTACTGGCCTGCTATGTATGAGTGGAGTGCCTCTGGTGTACTGGCCTGCTATGTATGAGTGGAGTGCCTCTGGTGTACTGGCCTGCTATGTATGCGCGGAGTGCGTCTGGTATACTGGCCTGCTATGTATGAGTGGAGTGCCTCTGGTGTACTGGCCTGCTATGTATGAGCGGAGTGCGTCTGGTGTACTGGCCTGCTATGTATGAGTGGAGTGCCTCTGGTGTACTGGCCTGCTATGTATGAGTGGAGTGCCTCTGGTGCACTGGCCTGCTATGTATGAGTGGAGTGCCTCTGGTGCACTGGCCTGCTATGTATGAGGGGAGTGCCTCTGGTGTACTGGCCTGCTATGTATGAGTGGAGTGCCTCTGGTGCACTGGCCTGCTATGTATGAGGGGAGTGCCTCTGGTGTACTAGCCTGCTATGTATGAGTGGAGTGCCTCTGGTGTACTAGCCTGCTATGCATGAGCGGAGTGCGTCTGGTATACTGGCCTGCTATGTATGAGTGGAGTGCCTCTGGTGTACTGGCCTGTTATGTATGAGTGGAGTGCCTCTGGTATACTGGCCTGCTATGTATGAGTGGAGTGCCTCTGGTGCACTGGCCTGCTATGTATGAGGGGAGTGCCTCTGGTGTACTAGCCTGCTATGTATGAGCGGAGTGCGTCTGGTGTACTAGCCTGCTATGTATGAGTGGAGTGCCTCTGGTGTACTGGCCTGCTATGTATGAGTGGAGTGCCTCTGGTGTACTAGCCTGCTATGTATGAGGGGAGTGCCTCTGGTGTACTAGCCTGCTATGTATGAGCGGAGTGCGTCTGGTGTACTGGCCTGCTATGTATGAGTGGAGTGCCTCTGGTGTACTGGCCTGCTATGTATGAGTGGAGTGCCTCTGGTGTACTGGCCTGCTATGTATGAGTGGAGTGCCTCTGGTGTACTGGCCTGCTATGTATGAGTGGAGTGCCTCTGGTGTACTGGCCTGCTATGTATGAGTGGAGTGTCTCTGGTGTACTGGCCTGCTATGTATGAGCGGAGTGCCTCTGGTGTACTGGCCTGCTATGTATGAGCGGAGTGCGTCTGGTGCACTGGCCTGCTATGTATGAGCGGAGTGCCTCTGGTGTACTGGCCTGCTATGTATGAGCGGAGTGCGTCTGGTGTACTGGCCTGCTATGTATGAGCGGAGTGCCTGTGGTGTACTGGCCTGCTATGTATGAGCGGAGTGCCTCTGGTGTACTGGCCTGCTATGTATGAGCGGAGTGCGTCTGGTGTACTGGCCTGCTATGTATGAGTGGAGTGCCTCTGGTGTACTGGCCTGCTATGTATGAGCGGAGTGCGTCTGGTATGTGTTGGCCTGCTATGTATGAGCGGGGTGCGTCTGGTATACTAGCCTGCTATGTATGAGCGGAGTGCGTCTGGTATACTGGCCTGCTATGTATGAGCGGAGTGCGTCTGGTATGTGTTGGCCTGCTATGTATGAGGGGAGTGCGTCTGGTATGTGTTGGCATGCTATGTATGAGAGGAGTGCGTCTGGTATACTAGCCTGCTATGTATGCGTGGAGTGCCTCTGGTGTACTGGCCTGCTATGTATGAGTGGAGTGCCTCTGGTGTACTGGCCTGCTATGTATGAGCGGAGTGCGTCTGGTATACTGGCCTGCTATGTATGAGCGGAGTGCGTCTGGTATGTGTTGGCCTGCTATGTATGAGCGGAGTGCCTCTGGTGTACTGGCCTGCTATGTATGAGCGGAGTGCCTCTGGTGCACTGGCCTGCTATGTATGAGCGGAGTGCGTCTGGTATGTGTTGGCCTGCTATGTATGAGCGGAGTGCCTCTGGTGTACTGGCCTGCTATGTATGAGCGGAGTGCGTCTGGTGTACTGGCCTGCTATGTATGAGCGGAGTGCCTCTGGTGCACTGGCCTGCTATGTATGAGCGGAGTGCGTCTGGTATGTGTTGGCCTGCTATGTATGAGCGGAGTGCCTCTGGTGTACTAGCCTGCTATGTATGAGCGGAGTGCGTCTGGAATGTGTTGGCCTGCTATGTATGAGCGGAGTGCGTCTGGAATGTGTTGGCCTGCTATGTATGAGCGGAGTGCGTCTGGTATACTGGCCTGCTATGTATGGGTTAGCCTGCTATGTATGAGTGGAGTGCGTCTGGTACACTGGCCTGCTATGTATGGGTTAGCCTGCTATGTATGCGTGGAGTGCCTCTGGTATACTGGCCTGCTATGTATGAGTGGAGTGCCTCTGGTGTACTGGCCTGCTATGTATGAGCGGAGTGCGTCTGGTATACTGGCCTGCTATGTATGAGCGGAGTGCGTCTGGTATACTGGCCTGCTATGTATGAGCGGAGTGCGTCTGGTATGTGTTAGCCTGCTATGTATGAGTGGAGTGCCTCTGGTGTACTGGCCTGCTATGTATGAGTGGAGTGCCTCTGGTGTACTGGCCTGCTATGTATGAGTGGAGTGCCTCTGGTGTACTAGCCTGCTATGTATGAGGGAAGTGCCTCTGGTGTACTAGCCTGCTATGTATGAGCGGAGTGCCTCTGGTGTACTGGCCTGCTATGTATGAGCGGAGTGCGTCTGGTATGTGTTGGCCTGCTATGTATGAGCGGAGTGCCTCTGGTATACTGGCCTGCTATGTATGAGCGGAGTGCCTCTGGTATGTGTTGGCCTGCTATGTATGAGTGGAGTGCGTCTGGTATGTGTTGGCCTGCTATGTATGAGCGGAGTGCCTCTGGTGTACTGGCCTGCTATGTATGAGCGGAGTGCCTCTGGTATGTGTTGGCCTGCTATGTATGAGCGGAGTGCGTCTGGTATGTGTTGGCCTGCTATGTATGAGCGGAGTGCCTCTGGTATGTGTTGGCCTGCTATGTATGAGCGGAGTGCGTCTGGTATGTGTTGGCCTGCTATGTATGAGCGGAGTGCCTCTGGTATGTGTTGGCCTGCTATGTATGAGCGGAGTGCGTCTGGTATGTGTTGGCCTGCTATGTATGAGCGGAGTGCCTCTGGTGTACTGGCCTGCTATGTATGAGCGGAGTGCGTCTGGTATACTGGCCTGCTATGTATGAGGGGAGTGCGTCTGGTATACTGGCCTGCTATGTATGAGCGGAGTGCGTCTGGTATGTGTTGGCCTGCTATGTATGAGCGGAGTGCGTCTGGTATACTAGCCTGCTATGTATGAGCGGAGTGCGTCTGGTATGTGTTGGCCTGCTATGTATGAGCGGAGTGCCTGCTA
The DNA here is from genome assembly GCA_036785665.1 of Chirona hameri. NCBI lineage: Eukaryota > Metazoa > Arthropoda > Thecostraca > Balanomorpha > Balanidae > Chirona > Chirona hameri. The sequence goes on from JAXIVJ010004037.1 coordinate 12,124, forward strand.
TGTATGAGGAGTGCGTCTGGTATACTATATGTGTTGGCCCGCCATACTCAATGACGGACCGCGTCAATGGCGGCTTCTATTCTTCACTGACTGGATGCCCGCTGCTACCATTGCCACTATCGTCGCCGTTGCCCCGTATAGACGCTTCTGTCGCGGTAGCCTGGCTGTGACGGGGACCGCTGGCTGCGAGGTGGCGTATCTTCTGTCGCTGTAGCCTGGCTGTGACGGGGACCGCTGGCTGCGAGGTGGCGGTGGTTCTGTCGCTGTAGCCTGGCTGTGACGGGGACCGCTGGCTGCGAGGTGGCGTATCTTCTGTCGCTGTAGCCTGGCTGTGACGGGGACCGCTGGCTGCGAGGTGGCGTATCTTCTGTCGCTGTAGCCTGGCTGTGACGGGGACCGCTGGCTGCGAGGTGGCGGTGGTTCTGTCGCTGTAGCCTGGCTGTGACTGGGACCGCTGGCTGCGAGGTGGCGGTGGTTCTGTCGCTGTAGCTTGGCTGTGACGGGGACCGCTGGCTGCGAGGTGGCGGTGGTTCTGTCGCTGTAGCCTGGCTGTGAGGTGGCGGTGGTTCTGTCGCTGTAGCCTGGCTGTGACGGGGACCGCTGGCTGCGAGGTGGCGGTGGTTCTGTCGCTGTAGCCTGGCTGTGACGGGGACCGCTGGCTGCGAGGTGGCGGTGGTTCTGTCGCTGTAGCCTGGCTGTGACGGGGACCGCTGGCTGCGAGGTGGCGGTGGTTCTGTCGCTGTAGCCTGGCTGTGACGGGGACCGCTGGCTGCGAGGTGGCGGTGGTTCTGTCGCTGTAGCCTGGCTGTGACGGGGACCGCTGGCTGCGAGGTGGCGGTGGTTCTGTCGCTGTAGCCTGGCTGTGACGGGGACCGCTGGCTGCGAAGTGGCGGTGGTTCTGTCGCTGTAGCCTGGCTGTGACGGGGACCGCTGGCTGCGAGGTCGCGTTCTCCCCGGAGGCTCAGGAAGGTGCGTTCGGGACGGGAGGGAGGGGTGGGGGGGGGGGGGCGGTGACGGTGACGTGGTGTAACGCTGCACTGTCAGTGTCGGTGCTCCTCGCGTATAGGTTTCGACAGGATTTGCTTGCGTTAGGCTCAAGGCGCTGAGTGCCCAGCGCGCCAGCCAGGGCTACTTTGCGGTTGGTTTTGGTTGTCAGTCGGCTGTAATATAACGTTCTTGCCAGTCGTGACTGTTGTCTTTATTGTACGTGCGTGAGTGAAAGGAATGCGGTGGAGCACGGTGGTTCGACGCTGTTCCGAATACAGAAACGTCACAAGATGTTACAAGTTACAAGTTACGGTTGTAACTTACAACCGTAACTGCAACAACAGCAATGGCGGCTCAGCAACGACAAACTGCTGTACATGGTGTTTCAGCCTGCAGGATTGCTGGTGTTTCAGCCTGCAGGATTGCAGGTGTTGCAGCCTGCAGATAAATTGGGACAAAATAAATGTCCACATTATGGATTTGTTAAGCGGAGGAATTTTCTAAAATTTTGACATGATACTATTTCAGCAATGCTCTTTCGCGTGAGATCAAAACCTTGGTCAGAACACGTAGAGCAGTCATGGAGAAAAGGCGCAGGGGCACTATTGCAGAATTAGTCCGCGCCGGTCAGAGCGCGAAGGACAATTAATGTTACAGGATACCCAAACTCCACAGTGTACCGAACTGTTGCGATTATTGGGGCTGGAGATGTTTCCCGACGTTCCCATGGACCTCGGAGTGACTGCAAGCAGAACTCGACGTTCCTGGCCGGCCTGAGTAGGTCAGTGCCTGTCAAACCGAGGACCCCCATGACAAAGCTGACACGTGACCGTCAGGTGAGCAAGGGCACCATTAGCAGAGCCATCAGGGAGGACCTCGGTATGAAGTCCTACAGCAGGAAGCGGCAAGACCTTCTGACGGAGCGAGGAACGGAGATTCGGAGAGAGAGAGGACGCCGAAGGTGCTGGACCATCTCAAGCATCGCGGGGGTGACGTGATGGTGTTTGTCGACGAACAGAAGTTGGTGGTAGTAGAGGTGTCCAACCGGCGGAACTCCCGGGTAATCGCCTCCAGCCCTGCTGACTCCCGGGTAATCGCCTCCAGCCCTGCTGACTCCCGTGTAATCGCCTCCGGCCCTGCTGACTCCCGGGTAATCGCCTCCAGCCCTGTTGACTCCCGGGTAATCGCCTCCAGCCCTGTTGACTCCCGGGTAATCGCCTCCAGCCCTGTTGACTCCCGGGTAATCGCCTCCAGCCCTGCTGACTCCCGGGTAATCGCCTCCAGCCCTGTTGACTCCCGGGTAATCGCCTCCAGCCCTGCTGACTCCCGGGTAATCGCCTCCAGCCCTGCTGACTCCCGTGTAATCGCCTCCAACCCTGCTGACTCCCGGGTAATCGCCTCCAGCCCTGTTGACTCCCGGGTAATCGCCTCCAGCCCTGCTGACTCCCGGGTAATCGCCTCCAGCCCTGTTGACTCCCGGGTAATCGCCTCCAACCCTGCTGACTCCCGGGTAATCGCCTCCAGCCCTGCTGACTCCCGGGTAATCGCCTCCAGCCCTGCTGACTCCCGGGTAATCGCCTCCTGCCCTGCTGACTCCCGGGTAATCGCCTCCAGCCCTGCTGACTCCCGGGTAATCGCCTCCAGCCCTGCTGACTCCCGTGTAATCGCCTCCAACCCTGCTGACTCCCGGGTAATCGCCTCCAGCCCTGCTGATGTGTCTCCTGTGATGATGAGCAAGCTTCCTGCCTCGGTGATGGTGTTCGGAGCCGTCTCGAGCGATGGTCGCGTGATGCCCCCTCACTTGATACCCGCCGACGTGAGGGTCGGTCGGGACCTGGCCATCCTGGAGGAGGCCCGCATCCCCTGGATGATGCCGCACTATGATCTGAACAAGGTCATGTTAGTGCAGGACTCCGCGCCAGCTCATGCGTCACATAGGGTGCATGATTTCCTGAGCCGGAGGATCCCTCTACGTACCGAAGGATATATTTGGCGCTCCAGCTCACCCGACCTCAATCCGTGCGACTTCTGGATGTGGGGCGTGATTGAGGGGAAGTCATAATTCTCACACGCTCATGTCAACGTTTCGGACCTGAATAAATGCATCAAGAAGGTAGCGAGCAACATAGACCCGGAGGAGGCCCAGCGCGCGTGCTCCGCTTTCCGGAGCCGCATGGAGAGGGTGCGGGACGCCAACGGCGGCCACATTGAGAAGGAGCATAAAACATGCATGGTGTAATCATGGGCGGATCCAGAACGTTTTTTTTTGGGGGGGGGCTTATCCCAAAAAGTCTCACACAATTATGAAAACTCATCGGATTTCGATGTTTAGCATTGATAGCTGATTTAAAATAAACTTTCCTTAGTAAAAGTTGCTTATATATCAGGAAATGTGTCAATTTTGCGCCGATTTCAGGCGGTTGGGGGGGGGCGTGGCCACGTTGCCCCCACCCCCCCCCCCCCCCCCCCCTTGGATCCGCCAGTGGGTGCAATATATGTGCTGTGCAAAGCTTTACATTTCAGTCCCTCTTCACCCAAGTTATATCACTTTGAGTAGAGGCGTGGGAATTTCCCAATTGATCTGCAACACCCTGCAGTTGGCCTCTGATGACAGACAAGTCCAGTCAAGTTCGCGGATTCCATTTCCAAGGCCGCACGCCTGTTTGTGCTCGTCATGGCGCGGTGCGGTTTCTGCGGAGATGCGGAGATCTCCGGGTGTCCGAGCACCTCACCAGTCACCACGTGTTAACCGCAGCCCGGATGGCCATTGGCCAGTCACCAGTGTTCGCTCACGGTCACGCCAAGCAGGCCAACTGGGCTGCTTTTCGACTTGTCCCGATCGTTCGGCAGATCAGACTAGTTCTCCGCGGGGATTTAGGGAAACTAGACAGGGGCGGATCCAGGGTAGGGGGGGATGGCAATTACCCTCCCCCAAACGAAAAGTCGGGGTGCAAAAGTATGTTCCCCCCACCCAAAGTCGGAGTAAAAGTTGCCATTTTTATCTTTCCCAAATGCATTTTAGCGGTTTTTAGCAACTACAACTTGCACACAAAAAAAATCAACAAAAGAATCGCATACATTTTATCTTCTAATTAATAGCGAAGTAAAGCCGAGCGACCGTAATAGGTCTGTTACGTTATGCTTCGGAAAGATGTTAATATTTCCGTTGCCTTGTGACAATCCCTGACTGATGTATCTGTCCAACTGTTGTCGGTACATGGTCAGTAGAGATACAGGAAATCTTGAAAAATATGATCCAGACTACGTGCAGCACCATTCAAGAGATGTAGACGTGTACCGAGTTGTAATTGGTAACGTTTCGCTGTTATAAATGCTGGCATTTACTCTACTCGCTGCAGGCTGAAATATCCCGATACCGGCAATGTATTCGGATTGCGAGCCTACGCACCATTGCTACACCACTGTTGTCACTGTCGTTATATTTTTCATCAAATGCCAGTACGCAGGTATGGATTTACTGCATCTCTTATGGCGTGTATTGCTATCTGACATTGTCTTGTCCTCCCATCCTTTCCATATATAGCGATTTCCTTTGAGTACGAGCATGGTGTGGCGTACACAATCATAAGAACCTACACCTCCGCAAGAATGTTTTGTCTTACCATTGTCAGTAGGATAATCAAATGGCCGCTGACGAGCCGTCTCCAAAGATGAATTTTTGATAGCCTCATTCGTAACGCTTTGGTTCTCCACAGCATGCGGACACGTGCATGACCGCCGGCCGTGGCACAGAGCAACTGCAGCCTGCTCCGATATCTTGTGACCCGCGCCCTTCAACCTGCTCCGTCCTCTCATCCCAAGTCGTCCTGGGTATGTACCCTATACCAGCATGCACGGATGTTATACATTGATGTTATTAAAGCTGGAAATGTGCACCTTCTCGTTTTTCCACATTTTGCTTGCGACGATCCTATCACATTCTTGCCAGCTGCCACTGGATCAGCATGCATCTTGTTTGTGTGCTTTATCGATTAACGCCAACCGTCACCAAACATATGGAAAGAGTGCAATTGGAACCTCAAACGCATTCATATTCAGCCATTTTTAGCACATCCAGCCGGGACAGTGATACTAGTTGTGGTTCGAAGAGTTTCATGCCAAATCCTTCGTTGAATATTGTACACAAATACATTCATATATACTTTCGCTGAAGATAACGTTTTAGCTCTGGTTGTATGGGTATTTCGTATTTTCATAAAGATATTCCTAGCTCAGTGGCGCACGCAGGGGGGGGGGGGGTCAAAGGGGTCAGCTGACCCCCCCCCCCCCCCGAAATTTATAAGGGGGCCCGCATCAAAAGGACCCGTATTCTGGCAGGGGCCCGGTCTTTGTAAAGCCTGCTCGAGGCTAGGGCCGGTGTTGGCAAAGGTGTGATATGGGGCCCGATCAGGACGAGGGCCCGGTCCTTGCATATTCTTGATGCGGGCCCTTTTCTGGTAGGGGCCCGGTTTTGGTCATGCCCGATCGAGACAGGGGCCCGGTGCTGGCAAAGGCGTGGCATGGGGCACGGTCAGGACGAGGGCCCGGTCACAACAGGGCCCGGTCCTTGCATATTATTGATACGGGCCCCTTCCTGGTAGGGGCCCGGTCTTGATCAGGTCCGATCGAGGCAGGGGCCCGGTCCTGGCAAAGGCGTGAAATGGGGCCCGGCCAGGACGAGGGCCCGGACACAACTGGACCCGTTACTTGCAAATTATTTGATACCGCCCCTTCCTGATAGGGGCCCGTTCCTGGTAGGGGCCCGATCAAGACAGGGTCCGGTGCTGGCAGATGCGTATTATGAGGCCCGGTCAGGTCGAGAGCCCGGTCCTTACAAATTATTGATACGGACCCGTTCCTGGTAGGGACCCGGTCTTGGTCTGGCCCGATCGAGGCAGGGGCCCGGTGCTAACAAAGGCATGACATGGGGCCCGGTCAGGACGAGAGCCCGGTCACAACCGGGTCCTGTCCTTTCAAATTCTTGATACGTGCCCGTTCCTGCTAGGGGCCCGGTTTGGTTAGGCCCGATTGCGGCATGGGCCCGGTGCTAGCAAAGGCGTGATATGGGGCCCGGTCAGGACGAGGGTCCCGTCGGCCGTCACAACAGGGCCCGGTCCTTGCAAATGTTTGATACGGTCACGTTCTGCTGACACGGGTCCGTTCCTGGTAGGGGCCCAGTCTTGATCAGGCCCGATCGAGGCAGGGGCGCGGTACAGGCAAAGACGTGATATGGGACCCGGTCAAAACGAAGGTCCGGCCACAACAGGTATTGCATTGTATTTAACGACTTCGGGCCATCCACACATTGTGGCTATTCCTAGCCCGGCGTCACGAGACATAAAACAGTAGGTACATGGGGAAACAGGGAGTTGACATTCATACTCAGATACATACCGGATAAAAAAGGTCCTTGCATATTCTTGATACGGGCCCGTTTCTGGTAGGGGTCCGGTCGTGGTCAGGTCCGATCGAGGCAGGGGCCCGGTGCTGGCAAAGACGTGATATGGGGCCAGTTAGGACTAGGGCCCAATCACAACAGGGCCCGCTCCTTACATTTTTGTATACGGGTCAGTTACTGGTAGGGGCCTGTTCCTGGTAGGGGCCAGATCAAGGCCCCTGCCTGGCAGAGACGTGATATGGGGCCCGGTCAGGTCTAATCTCTGGCCAAAACTGGTGGCTAGAGCAAACATGAACTAAATGTATCCCTTTACAACTGATACATATGAGTTTTTTCCCTAGGGTTACATCGAAAAGGTCACGATCTTTTAACTTGACCTTAGGTCGCCGATATTATATTGAAAATCCGCGATATATTGTAGTCCCTAATGACCTCATGACGTGCCATGAGTTTCATGTCGCTCGATTAACCATTGTGCTGGCGGTGCTACCTAGAAGTTGTTTGGTGGTCATGTCATTTGACCTGACCTGACCTGGCCGGGACCCAATTTTTTTTGCCAAAACGTGGCTTAGCTATTCATTTCAAGTTGCTGAAAGTTTCAGAATCTCTATGCGTTTTCTGATTATGGCGGGAAAAACTAAGGGGGGGGGGGGCAAAAAAACGCCCCCCCCCCTAGCGCCTCCAGGGTTAATTACTATTCCGTTCGCGAACGTAGCCTAGCATAGTTTATACGGGACTTTGACGTCCAAAGGCTGGGACTTTTAAACCTGTACAGGACATGAATCTGGGAGGTTAGAAAGGAAAAAAGCGCCATGATTTGACCCAATTTCTAAAATTGCCTCAATTTCCGGAAAGATCATTATTCATGCCAAGAGAATATAAAGTCCCGTGTAAACGCGTTTCTATCTACACTACGATTTGCGCATAAGCATCTCAAACATATGTGGGCGTAGCCAAATAATATTATAACGCTCAACTTCACCGATGAAATAAAATGCTTCGCTATTTGGCACATGTTACGTTTCATTGTCAATACTAGGGATGTACCTAGGGACCGTTGATTTTGAGTATCCAAGCCCACCAAAGACAATGGGTAGCAGATCTCCCGAGAAAAATAGTTATTATGACGTTTGAATGATTTTTTTGAATTATTTTTGACGCGATCTGTTCCCCGTGCTTCTCTCATTTTGACCAAATTCCAGAAAGCCTGTGCGCAGCTTCCAGACAGGTATCCAGCAACTGGTTTACATCAGGGCCCTGGATCCGTTGGAATTAAGCCTTCCCAAGTCATGCGCGAGACCGTCTCCTCACTTGTTCCGATGCTGTATGTTGTAAAAAAAAAATCAGCCATGCATCGCGCCAACTGATCACACATACCTGCTACGAAAATATCGTATCGGTTCACCAGTCACCGCTACTGCGTGTTGTCATTGACCTCATTTCGTCAACGCTTGACAGTTGTACCGCACATCAGTAGCACACGCACCTAAAATTATCACATCAGTAGCACACGCAGTCACCTTACACGATATTGATTTATTATTTATCAGATCCCATGCTGCAGGGGACCCACTCAAAATCAAGTGACCGAAATCCGCGAAGTTTTCTTTAAAAATCGGGTGGGGGGCCGCATACAATGGGGCCCGCTCTTAGGGCTCTGACACCCCCCCCCCCCCCCCCAAATGGAATCCTGCGTGCGCCACTGTCCTAGCTTATATGTCCAGTGAGATATTCAGTTTTGTTAAATGGCTAACGTTCTAATGATCATCGTTTTCACCTTCGAGCATCTGAATCACTTACGACTCTTGGTGACGAGTGGCAGTAAGTGACATCCAGATCGCGGAGAGGCTCATATTCGTGATGGTAGTGTAGCTCCGTGTTACAAGTCCGTAACACGGAGCTATACACTACAAGTCCGTCGTATTTGGATAATGTAGTAACTAAGCACTTTAAATTACCGTACGAACGCTAAGGGGGCGTAATAGCCGAGTGGTTAAGACGTCTGGCTCTCAAGTGGGGAGCCCGTGTTTCGAACCCCGGTAGAGCTATGGCCCCTGGGCGCTAATATGACCAATGTGTTCCTGTGAGTCCATAAGAGTTGGCGACCAAGTGGGTCAATTCTTTTATAAAAAAAGGAAAAGGATCGTACGAACGCTAAATGTATAACCGTATTTTCTGGAGGTGATATGTTATACCACGTTATGGTTATCCAGATTTGTTCAAACGGTTCATTTGGTCGTCTTATGATCCTATTCTTATGTAACAAAAGTGAAATTAGGTTACAAACCTGACCCGGTAAACAACAGGCTAGCGTTCCGCGCATTTGCCGCTCGTCGGTGCACGGAGAGCTGTGACAAAACGATAACGGAGACGCCAAACGTCCTCGTTTGAAGCAGGCTCACTCCTATCCTACCTTTGGGTAAAGAAATAACAGTTTAATTTCAATGTCCGTTTAATATCAACTTTATAACTTGCGTCAGCATATTGATAAAGTATTTTATATATGATTAGGCGTTACTTTGTGCATCCTACCTTTGTGTAGTACCGTTATGACACGGCCGTCTCCAATACAGGTGCTCGTCTGTTATCAGTTCTGGACGTCATGCTGTCATGCTGTTCAAACTATGTTTGTTTTAAATTAGGAGTCTTTGCAACGAAATTTGGGTACCTGAAGGACAGGTACGTAGCCAAGGGGGGGGGGGGCACGGGGGCCATGCCCCCCCCCCTCCCAGAGCAAAACAAATTTACACTAGATAAAATTAGATTATCTGACAACCCGACCCCCCCCCCCCCCAGGTCAACATTATTGATAAAAACATTGGCTACGTGCCTGCTGAAGGCCGAAATTGTCCCCCCCCCAACTGAGCGGCTGGATCCGCCCCTGAAACTAGAAACCACGTTTCACTAGGAAAACTTCTGGCAGAACAGTCGGAAGAACAGGCAGTTCTAGGTATCTGTTGTGCGAATGAAGTAAAATGATGAGGTATGAAGTAGGATAATTAAAATTAATACATTTTTGCCATTTTTTACTGATTAAAACAAAACGTGTTCGTATCATATGCTTAAAGGGAGATAATCACGTTTTTGCACAAAATTGGAGTTAGCACCTGAAATCGATAGACGAGGCCAAAATATGATGTAAATTCATCACATTTTGCATATAAACATTCCTACCGAAAGATATTGGCAGTTACCTACCGATAAGCGATCCACGCTTATATCGGTCGGTACTGAGCAAATACTCGGTAACGAATTCAGTAAATTAGCCTCCCTACGCATTGATATTTATCATGAAGGTATGCAATATGTTTCCTGCACTCTATCTTTTGCGAATATGTGCCAAAATTTGTATGAACAATCAGCAATCATTTGAAAAAAGTGCATTGACATCGGCAGTTTAGCTCATGGTACCGGCCGGCCGGTGCCAAGCTAAACTACGGCGACCTATTTAGTGTCGGCGATTTGTTTACAAGTGCCCATTCAAAAACGTTGAACAGATTAATGCGAAAGCGCCAGATGTTTCGCTTTCCAATAGTGGAGGGAAAATACCGATCATTAATTTTCCCAAACGTCCAACTTTGAATTAGGGAATCATTTTATTAAATTATTAAATTTAGATAACAGCATTTTAATACCATAACGGTAGCCAAATAAATTGTTGCTAACAAAATCAAAAGGTGATTATCTCCCTTTAAAGTATTGCCCCAACTATGTCTGCTTTTCCACACCGACATTTGTGAGATCCATACCATTATAAATAATACTATCGTCCAGTATCACATACGGCAACGGGATACGGCAACGGGATACGGCAACGGGATACGGCAAAGGGATACGACAACGGGATATGGCAACGGGATACGGCAACGGGATACGGCAACGGGATACGCCAACGTGATACGGCAACGTGATACGGGAACGGGATACGGGAACGGGATACGTGAACGGGATACGTGAACGGGATACGGGAACAGGATACGGGAACGGGATACGGGATACGGTAACGGGATACGGGATACGGGAACGGGATACGGGAACGGGATACGGGAACGGGATACGGGAACGGGATACGGGAACGGGATACGGGAACGGGATACGGGAACGGGATACGGTAACGGGATACGGTAACGGGATACGGGCACGGGGAACGGGATACGGGAACGGGATACGGGAACGGGATACGGGACACGGAAACGGGATACGGGAAAGGGATACCGGAAAAGGATGCGGGAACGTGATACGGGATAGGGGAATGAGACACGGGAACAGCAACAGGCAAGGAATACGGGAACAGGGTACGGGATACGGGAACGGGATACGGGAACGGGATACGGGAAGGGGATACGGGAACGGGATACGGGAACGTCATACGGGAACGGGATATGGGAACGGGATATGGGAACGGGATATGGGAACGTGATACGGGAACAGGATACGGAAACGGGAACGGGATACGGGATACCGTATACGGGAATGGACTACGGGAATGGGATACGGGAACGGGATACGGGATAGGGAACGAGATACGGGAAGGGATACGGGAACGGGATACGGGAACAGGATACGGGAACGGGATACGGGAACGGGATACGGGAACGGGATACGGGAACGGGATACGGGAACGGGATACGGGAACGGGATACGGAAACGGGATACGGGATACGGGAACGGGATAAGGGAACGGGATACGGGAACGGCATACGGGAACGGGATACGAGCACGGGATACAATATACGGGAAATGGATATGGAACGGGATACGGGAACGGGAAACAGGAAGCGGATTCGGAAACTGGATACGGGAGCGGGATAAAGGATACGGGATCGGATACGTGAACGGGATACGAGATACGGAAACGGGAAACGAGATACGGGATATGGGAACGGGATACGGGATACGGGAACAGGAACGGGATACGGGAACGGGATACGGTAACGTGATACGGTAACGTGATACGGGAACGTGATACTGGAACGGGATGCGGAAACGAGATACGGAAACGGGATACGGGAACGTGAACGGGAACGGGAACGGGAACTGGAGAGGGAGCGGGACACGGTATACGGTATACGGGATACGGTATACGAGAACAGGATACGGGATACGGGATACGGGATACGGGATACGGGATACGGGATACGGGATACGGGATACGGGATACGGGATACCGGATACGGGATACGGGATACCGGATACGGGATACCGGATACGGGATACCGGATACGGGAACGGGATACTGGAACGGGATACGGGAACGGGATACGGGAACGGGATACGGGAACGGGATACGGGAACGGGATACGGGAACGGGATACGGGAACGGGATACGGGAACGGGAACGGGATACGGGAACGGGATACGGGAACGGGATACGGGAACGGGATACGGGAACGGGATACGGGAACGGGATACGGGAACGGGATACGGGAATGGGATACTGGATACGGTAATGGGGTACGGGAACGGGATACGGGAACGGGATAGGGCACGTTATACGTGAACGGGATACGGGAACGGGATACGAGAACGAGATACGGGAACTGGATAGGGTAACAGGATATGGAAACGGGATACGGAAACGGAATACGGAAACGGGATACGGAAACGGGATACGGAAACGGGATCCGGAAACGGGATACGGAAACGGGATACGGGAACGGGATACGAGATACGGGAACGGGATACGGAAAGGGATCCGGGAACGGGATACGGGATACGGGAACGGGGAACGGGATACGGGTACGGTATACGGGAACAGTATACGGAAACGGGATACGGAAACGTGATACGGAAACGGGATACGGAAACGGGATACGGAAACGGGATACGGAAACGGGATACGGAAACGGGATACGGAAACGGGATACGGAAACTGGATACTGAAACGGGATACGGAAACGGGATACGGGAACGGGATACGGGAACGGGATACGGGAACGGGATACGGGAACGGGATACGGGAACGGGATACATGAAAGGGATACGGGAACGGGATACGGGAACGGGATACGGGAAAGGGATACGGGAACGGGATACGGGAACGGGATACGGGAACCGGATACGGGAACGGGATACGGGAACGGGATATGAAAACTGGATACAGGATAAGGGAACGGGATACGGGAACGGGATATGGGAACGGGATACGGAAACGGGTTACAAGAACGAGACACGGTATACGGGCACGGGATACGTAAACAGGATACGGAAACGGGATACCGGAACGGGATACCGGAACGGGATACCGGAACGGGATACCGGAACGGGATACCGGAACGGGATACCGGAACGGGATGCCGGAACGGGATACGGGAACGGGATACGGGAACGGGACACGGGAACGGGATACGGAAACGGGATACGCGAACGGGATACGGAAACGGGATACGGGAACGGGTTATGGGAACGGGATCCGGGAAGGGGATACGGGAACGCGATTCGGGAACGGGATAGGGGAACGGGAACAGGATACGGGAACAGGATACGGGAACAGGATACGGGAACAGGATACGGGAACAGGATACGGGAACAGGATACGGGAACAGGATACGGGAACAGGATACGGGAACAAGATTCGGGAAAGGATACGGGAACAGGATACAGGAACAGGATACGGGAACAAGATACGGGAACAGGATACGGGAACAGGATAAGGGAACGCGATACGGAAACGGGATACGAGAACGGGAACGGGATACTGGTACGGGATAATGGTACGAGATACTGGTACGGGATACTGGTACGGAATACAGGAACGGGATACGGGAACGGGATACGGCAACGGGATACGGCAACGGGATACGGCAACGGGATACGGCAACGGGATACGGCAAAGGGATACGACAACGGGATACGGCAACGGGATACGGCAACGGGATACGGCAACGGGATACGCCAACGTGATACGGCAACGTGATACGGCAACGTGATACGGGAACGGGATACGGGAACGGGATACGGGAACGGGATACGTGAACGGGATACGTGAACGGGATACGGGAACAGGATACGGGAACGGGATACGGGATACGGGATACGGTAACGGGATACGGGATACGGGATACGGGAACGGGATACAGGAACGGGATACGGGAACGGGATACGGGAACGGGATACAGGAACGGGATACGGGCACGGGCAACGGGATACGGGAACGGGATACGGGAACGGGATACGGGACACGGGATACGGGAAAGGGATACCGGAAAAGGATGCGGGAACGTGATACGGGATACGGGAATGAGACACGGGAACAGCAACAGGCAAGGAATACGGGAACAGGGTACGGGATACGGGAGACGTAATCCAGAATACGGGATACGGGACACGTGATACGGGATACAGGATGCGGGATGCGGGATGCAGGATGCAGGATGCAGGATGGGGGGTGCGGGATGCGGGATACAGTATACCGAAATCGGGTACAGGAACGGGATCCGGGATTCGGGAACGGGATATTAGCTGCCTATATAAATTGAAGGCTATATAAATTGCGCATCGCGCAATACAGGCCCTCTAGTCTCTCTATCTCTCTATATTTTATATTATAAATCCTAAAAGATGACCCGCCGCCGCCGCCGCCGCCGCCGCCGGAGTGACGCCCTAAATCGGTTCCTCTGCAGCCGTCTGATGAGTTATGAGAGTGATTTTTTCAGCACTTTTGGGTCCCGTGATTCAACAGGTGGTATTAAATTTTCAGCTTAATAAGACTAACGGTGCGGCGTCGGCGCGTGCGCGCGTGCGCCATTCGTTTAACATGGGAAACGCGACATTGTGAAATTGCGAAAAACGAGCAAGTTTCGCCCGGTTCCCCGGCCGCTTGCTCGGCAACCGAAAGTCGCAGCGGTATGCGAGCAACACTATGTGATAGATAATCGATTGGCCTTGCGTATAGGATGTCGTCCAGAGCGATGCGCATGCCATGTGCAAAGTTGTGACTACTTTAATGATAAAATTGGCCTATTCAGGATTTCAATTGGTGCTCGGAAACTGTTTGACGTAGAACGCTGATCCGGGAACCATTTTGCAGGCGCAGTGACCGTCCTCAAATTATATTTGTTACTCAAAGCTGTGAGACTAATATTTTGGCGTTGAAGTCGAATTGCAATATTTTTGGACAGTTGAATCCTTCACACCGCCGTAACACCCAAAATGAGGACAAACTTGACCGGAAAATTTACACAGACGGATAGCGCCGTTTTTGCTGACCTATATCCACCCAAAATATTTTGCTAATCGCTCATAGGTAACTGATGCTGAAGTCAAACGTAAACGATTACCGACGCTATGCGCCAGTCGGGCGTTGGCCGGCGGCCGGCGATAGCTCCCTCACGCAATAACGTAACGTCCGGCTCGTTGGCTTCCGTAGTCTGGCGCCGGCGGCGCCGCCCGCCCGCAATAACGTAATGTCCGGCTCGTTGCTCGTGGTAGGTAGGTCTACTAACATGCCAAGATCCGCGAGCACTGGCGTGTACCTAATATTCCGCTAACATATTATCGTGAGTCATTTATAATGCATGTATATTAAGTAATCATACCACACACTACGATTGCTTAATTTTGCCCAAGGTTGACACTGCTTCAGTCAAATTCATCCATGAGCGCTTGACTAGCTGACATCGCACCTCCCTCGCGAGGATATTTTGTTGAAGTCGGTTGACAGATTTCAGGCATTTAAACCGCTAGAATGTTTTGGCAGATACTGCGATACGGCAACGAGATACGGTAGGAAGATATGGGAACGAAAAACGGCAACAAGATACGGAAACTGGGTACGATAAAGGGATGCTGGAACTAGACACGGGAACAGGATACAGGAATAAGATACGGGGAACTAGATATGGTAAGAAGATATCGGAACGGTGTACGATATACGGGAATGAGATACGGGAGTGGGATACGGGAACTGGATACAGGAGCTGATTAAGGTATACGGGATACCGGAACGGGATACGGGAATGGGATACGGGAACGGGATACGGGAACGGGATACGGGAACGGGATACGGGAACGGGATACTGGAACGGGATACGGGAACGGAATACGGGAACGGGATACGGGAACGGGATACGGGAACGGGATACGGAAACGGGATACGGAAACGGGATACGGAAACGGGATACGGAAACGGGATACGGAAACGGGATACGGAAACGGGATACGGAAACGGGATACGGAAACATGATACGGAAACGGGATACGGAAACGGGATACGGAAACGGGATACGGAAACGGGATACGAAACAGGATACGGAAACGGGATACGGGAACGGGAACTGGAGCGGGAACGGGATACGGGAACGGGATACAGGAACGGGATACGGGAACGGGATACGGGAACGGGATACGGGAACGGGATACGGGAACGGGATACGGGAACGGGATACGGGAACGGGATACGGGATACGGGAATGGGATACGAGAATGGGATAAGGGGATGGGATACGGGAACGGATACGGGAACAGAATACGGAAACGAGATACGGAAACGAGATACGGGAACGGGATACAGGCACGGGATACGGGAACGGGTTACGGGAACGTGATACGGAAACTGGATACGGGAACTGATTAAGGGATACGGTAACGGTATACGGGATACGGGAACGGGATACGGGATACTGGGACGGGATACAGGAACAGGACACAGGAACGGGATACAGGAACGGGATACAGGAACGGGATACAGGAACGGGATACGGAACGTGATACGGGAACGGGATACGGGAACGGGATACGGGAACGGGATACGGGAACGGGATACGGGAACGGGATACGGGAACGGGATACGGGAACGGGGTACGGGAACGGGAGACGGGAACGGGATACGGGATACGAGAACGGGATACGGGAAACGGATACGGGAACCGGATACGGGAAACGGATACGGGAACCAGATACGGGAACGGGAAATGGGAACGGGATACGGGAACAGGATACGGGAACGGGATACGGGAACGAGATACGGGAACGGGATACGGTAACGGAATACGGGAATTGGATACGGGAATGGGATACGGGAATGGGATACGGGAATCGGATACGGGAATGGGATACGGGAATGGGATACGGGAATGGGATACGGGAATTGGATACGGAAATGGGATACGGGAACAGGATACGGGAACGGGATACGGGAACAGAATACGGGAACAGAATACGGGAACAGAATACGGGAACGGAATACGAGAACGGAATACGGGAACGGAATACGGGAACGGGATGCGGGAACGGGATAGGGTAAAGAGAAACGGAAACGGGATACGGGAACGGGATACGGGAACGGGATACGGGAACGGGATACGGGAACGGGATACGGGAACGGGATACGGGAACGGGATACGGGAACGGGATACGGGAACAGGATACGGGAACGGGATATGGGAACGGGATACGGAAACGGGATACGGGAACGGGATACAAGAACGGGATACAGTTGCATGATACGGGAACGGGATACGGTAACGGGATACGGGAACGGGATACGGGAACGGGATACGGGAACAAATACGGGAACGGGATACGGGAACGGGATACGGGAACGGGATACGGGAACGGGATACGGGAACGGGATACGGGAACGGGATACGGGAACGGGATACGGGAACGGGATACGGGATACAGTATACGGGAATAGGATACGGGAACGGGAAACGGAACGGGATACGGGAACGGGATACGGGAACGGGATACGGGAACGGGATACGGGAACGGGATACGGCATACCGTATACGGGAATAGGATACGGGAACGGGATACGGGAACGGGAGACGGGAACGGGATACGGGAACGGGATACGGGAACGGGATACGGGAACGGGATACGCGAACAGGATACGGGAACGGGATACGGGAACGGGATACGGGAACAGGATACGGGAACGAGAACGGGATACTGGAACGGGATAATGGAACGGGATACGGGAACGGGATACGGGAACGGGATACGGGAACGGGATACGGGAACGGGATACGGGAACGGGATACGGGAACGGGAAACGGGAACGGGATACGGGAACCGGATACGGGAACCGGATACGGGAACCGGATACGGGAACCGGATACGGGAACCAGATACGGGAACCGGAAACGTTAACGGGATACGGGAACAGGTTACGGGAACGGGATACGGGAACGAGATACGGGGACGGGATACGGTAACGGGATACGGTAACGGGATACGGTAACGGGATACGGTAACGGGATACGGTAACGGGATACGGTAACGGGATACGGTAACGTGATACGGGAACGGGATACGGGAACGGGATACGGGAACAGGATACGGGAACGGGAGACGGGAACGGGATACAAGAACGGGAACGGAATACGGAATACGACATACGGACTACGGAATACGGAATACGGAATACGGAATAAGGAATAAGGAATACCGAATACTGAATACGGAATACGAGATACGGGAAACGGCTAGCATATATAAATTAGCTGGCTATATAAATTGCGCATCGCGCAATAAAGGCCATCTAGTCCCTATCCCTATATTATAAATCCTAAAAGATACCCGCCGCCGCCGCCGCCGCCGCCGGAGTGACGCCCTAAATCGGTTCCTGTGCAGTCGTCTGATGAGTTATGAGGAGGATTTTTTCAGGACTTTTGGGTCCCGTGATTCAACAGGTCGTATCAAGTTTTGGTGTTGATCCGACCGACGGTGCGGCGTCGGCACGTGCGCGCGTGCGCCATTCGTTTAACATGGGAAACGCGACATTGTGAAATCGCGAAAATCGGGCAAGTTTCGCCCGGTTCCCCGGCCGCTTGCTCGGCAACCGAGAATCGCAGCGATATGCGAGCAACACTATGTGATAGATAATCGATTGGCCTTGCGTATAGGATGTCGGCCAGAGCGATGCGCGTGCCACGTGCAAAGGTGTGACCACTTTCATGATAAAATTGGCATATTCAGGATTACAATTGGTGCTCGGAAACCGTTCGACGTAGAAGGCTGAACCGGGCCCCATTTTGCAGGCGCAGCGACCGTCTTCAAATTAGATGTGTTACTCAAAGCTGTGTGACTAATATTTTGGAGTTGAAGTTGAAATGCAATATTTTTGGACAATGCAATCCTTCACACCGCCGTAACACCCAAAACGAGGACAAACTTGACCGGCAAATTTACACAGACGGATAGCACTGTTCTTGCTGACCTATATCCACCCAAAATATTCTGTAAATCGCTGATAGGGAACTTATGCTGAAGTCAAACGTAAACGATTACCGACGCTAACGTTGCAAAATAATTGCGTCGAATAAAATAGCGTCGTTTAAGTTTGCCCAAGACTGACACTGCCGCAGCCAAATTCATCAATGAGCGCATGACTAGCAGACGTCGCACCTCCCTCCCGGGGAGATTTTGTTGAAGCCGGTTGACATATGTCAGGCATGTAAACCGCTAAAATGTTTTGGCAGAGACTGCGACACGGGAACGAGATACGGTAAGAAGATATGGGAACGAAATACGGCAACAAGATACGGAAACTGGGTACGAGAAAGGGATGCTGGAACGAGATACGGGAACAGGATACGGGAATAAGATGCGGTAACTAGATATGGTAAGGAGATATCGTAACGGTGTACTAGATACGGGAATAAGATACAAGAGCGGGATACGGGAGCGGGATACGGGAGCGAGATACGGGAACGTTATACGGGAACGGGATAGGGAAGCGGGATACGGAAACGGGATACGGAAACGGGATACGGAAACGGGATACGGAAACGGGATACGGAAACGGGATACGGAAACGGGATACGGGAGCGATATACGGGAGCGGGATACGGGATCGGGATACGGGAGCGGGATAAGAGAACGGGATACGGGATCGGGATACGTTAACAGGATACGGGAACGGGATACGGGATACGATATACGGGAACGGGATATGGGAACTGGATGTGGGAAAAGGATACGGGAACTAAATACGGGATACGGGAACGGGATACGGGAACGGGATACGGGAACAAGATACGGGAACGGGATACGGGAACGGGATACGGGAACGGGATACGGGAAGGGGATACGGGAACGGGATACGGGAACGGGATACGGGAACGGGATATGGGAACGGGATACGGGAACGGGATACGGGAACGGGATACGGGAACGGGATACGGGAACGGGATACGGGAACGGGATACGGGAACGGGATACGGGAATGGGATACGGGATAGGGAACGGGATATAGGAACGGGATACGGGAACGGGATACGGGAACGGCATACGGGAACAGGATACGAGAATGGGATACGGGAACGGGATACGGGAACGGGATACGGGAACGGGATACTGGAACGGGATACGGGAACGGGATACGGGAACGGGATACGGAAACGGCATACGGGATACGAGAACGGGAACGGGATACGGGAACGGGATACGGGAACGGGATACGGGAACTGGATAGGGGAACGGGATACGGGAACGGGATACGGGAACAGGATACGGGAACGGGATACGGGAACGGGATGCGGGAACGGGAATACGGGAACGGGATACGGGAACGGGATACGGGAACGGGATACGGGAACGGGATACGGGAACGGGATACGGGAACGGGATACGGGAACGGGATACGGGAACAGGATACGGGAACGGGATACGGGAACGGGATACGGGAACATGGATGCGGGAACGGGATACGGGAACGGGATACGGGAACGGGATACGGGAACGGGATACGGGAACGGGATACGGGAACGGGATACGGGAACGGGATACGGAAACGGCATACGGGATACGGGAACGGGATACGGGAACGGGATACGGGAACGGGATACGGGAACGGGATACGGGAACGGGATACGGGAACGGGATACGGGAACGGGATACGGGAACGGGATACGGGAACGAGATACGGGAACAGGATGCGGGAACGGGATACGGGAACGGGATGTGGGAACGGGATACGGGAACGGGATACGGGAACGGGATACGGGAACGGGAACGGGATACGGGAACGGGATACGGGAACGGGATAAGGGAACGGGATACGGGAACGGGATACGGGAACGGGATACGGGAACAGGATACGGGAACGGGGTACGGGACACGAGAACTGGATACGGGAACGGGATACGGGAACGGGATACAGGAACGGGATACGGGTACGGGAAACGGGAACGGGATACGGGAACGGGATACAGTTACAAGATAAGGGAACGGGATATGGGAACGGGATACGGGACCAGGATACGGGAACGGGATACGGGAACGGGATACGGGAACGGGATACGGGAACGTGATACGGGAACGGGATACGGGATACGGAAACGGGATACGGAAACGGGATACGGAAATGGCATACGGGAATGGGATACAGGATACGGGATACGGGATACGGGATACGGGATACGGGATACGGGATACGGGAACGGGATACGGGAACAGGGAACATGATACGGCAACGGGATACGGAATCTGGATACGGGAGCTGATTAAGGGATTCGGTAACGGTATACGGGATACATGAATGGGATACCGGAACGGGATACCGGAACGGGATACCGGAACGGGATACCGGAACGGGATACTGGAACTGGATACCGGAACGGGATACGGGAACTGGATACGGGAACAGGGAACGGGATACGGGCACGGGATACGGGAACGGGATACGACAACGGGATACGGGAACGGGATACGGGAACGGGATACGGGAACGGGATACGGGAACGGGATACGGGAACGAGATACGGGAACGGGATACGGGAACGGGATACGGGATACGGGAACGGGATACGGGAACGGGATACGGGAACGGGATACGGGAACGGGATACGGGAACGGGATACGGGAACGGGATACGGGATACGGGATACGGGAACGGGAACGGGATACGTAATACGGAATACGGCATACGGAATACGGAATACGAGATACGGAATACGGAATACGGAATAATGAATACGGAATACGGAATACGGGACACTAGAAACGGTTAGCATATATGCATAAGCTGGCTATATAAATTGCGCATCGCGCAATAAAGGCCATCTAGTCTCTATCTCTATCTCTATCTCTATCTCTATCTCTATCTCTATCTCTATATATTATAAATCCTAAAAGATGACCCGCCGCCGCCGGGGTGACGCCCTAAATCGGTTCCTGTGCAGTCGTCTGATGAGTTATGAACGTGATTTTTTCAGGACTTTTGGGTCCCGTGATTCAACAGATCGTATCAAGTTTTGGTGTCGATCTATCCGACGGTGCGGCGTTGGCACGTGCGCGCGTGCGCCATTCGTTTAACATGGGAAACGCGACATTGTGAAATCGCGAAAAATGGCCAAGTTTCGCGCGGTTCCCCGGCCGCTTGCTATGTAACCGAGAGTCGCAGCGATATGCGAGCAACACTATGTGATAGATAATCGATTGGCCTTGCCTATATAATGTCGTCCAGAGCGATGCGCTTGCCACGTGCAAAGTTGTGATCACTTTAATGATAAAATTGGCCTATTCAGAATTTAAATTGGTGCTCGGAAACCGTTCGACGTAGAAGGCTGAACCGGGCACCATTTTGCAGGCGCAGCGACGGTCTTCAAATTATATGTGTGACTCAAAGCTGTGTGACTAATATTTTAGAGTTGAAGTTGAAATGCAATATTTTTGGACCATTTAATGCTTCACACCGCCGTAACACCCAAAACGAAGACAAACGTGACCGGCAAATTTACACAGACGGATAGCACCGTTCTTGCTGACCTATATCCACCCAAAATATTATGTAAATCGCTTAGGTAACTCATGCTGAAGTCAAACGTAAACGATTACCGACGCTAACGTTGCGAAATAATTGCGTCGAATAAAATAGCATCGTTTAAGTTTGCCCAAGACTGACACTGCCGCAGTCAAATTCATCAATGAGCGCATGACTAGCAGACGTCGCACCTCCCTCCCGGGGAGATTTTGTTGAAGCCGGTTGACATATTTCAGGCATGTAAACCGCTACAATGTTTTGGCAGAGACTGCGGCACGGGAACGAGATACGGTAAGAAGATATGGAACGAAATACGGCAACAAGATACGGAAACTGGTTACGAGAAAGGGATGCTGGAAGATGGAAGAAGATGGATACGGGAACAGGACACGGGAATGAGACACGAGAACTAGATATGGTAAGGAGATATCGGAACGGTGTACGAGATACGGGAGCGGGATACGGTAACTGGATACGGGAGCTGACTAAGGTATCCCGGATACGGGATACGGGATCAGAATACGGAAACGGGATACAGGAACGGGATAGGGGAACGGGATACAAGATACGGGAACTGGATACGGAACGGGAAACAGGAAGAGGTTTTGGAAACTGGATACGGGAGCGGGATAAAGGATACGGGATCGGATACGTGAACGGGATACGGAAACGAGATACGGGATACGGGAACTGGATACGGGATACGGGATACGGGAACGGGATACCGGAACTGGATACGGGAACGGGATACTGGAAAGGGTTACGGGAATGGGATACGGGAACGGGATACGGGAAAGGGAGACGGAAACGGGATACGGGAACGGGATACGGGAACGGGATACGGGAACGGGAACGGGATACGGGAACGGGAACGGGATACGGGAACGGGAACGGGATACGGGAACGGGGTAGGGAACGGGATACTGTTTACGGAATACATGATACGGGATACGGGATACGAGATGCGAGATAAGAGAAACGGGATACGGGAGATGGGATACGGGAGATGGGATACGGGAGATGTGATACGGGAGATGGGATACGGGAGATGGGATACGGGAGATGGGATACGGGAGATGGGATACGGGAGATGGGATACGGGAGATGGGATACGGGAGATGGGATACGGGAGATGGGATACGGGAGATGGGATACGGGAGATGGGATACGGGAGATGGGATACGGGAGATGGGATACGGGAGATGGGATACGGGAGATGGGATACGGGAGATGGGATACGGGAGATGGGATACGGGAGATGGGATACGGGAGATGGGATACGGGAGATGGGATACGGGAGATGGGATACGGGAGATGGGATATGGGATCCGGGAAATGGGATACGGGAGATGGGATACGGGAGATGGGATACGGGAGATGGGATACGGGAGATGGGATACGGGATGTGACACGGGATACGGAATACGCGATATGGTATACGCGATACGGGATACGGCTGACTATAAATTAGCTGGCTATATAAATTGCGCATAGCGCAATACAAGCCCCCTAGCAGTGGCAGGTTTTTTGGCAGGTTTTCTAGCAGTGGAATCTAGCAGTGGCAGGGGTTGTCATCCCTTCAGCCGCCATAGGCTCAATTTGCTTTTGCTATGCCATAAAAAGAACCACGTATGTCAACCAACCGAAAACCGTGACATACGTGGTTCTTTCTCGGGCGTGACGTCATCTATGCGATTTTTTTTGGCGCACCGACATTTGTGGCGCGGCTTATATATGGCCTTTTAACATTAGCGAAGGAGTAAAATCTTTGTCCCTTCGCTGTCAAAATAAAAGTGACTTAGGAGCAAAATGTTATTTAGATAAGTTAGAGACCTTGAATCGGTCTTTCGTTCATGTTTGTAAATCGGCTCGGTATAATTATCTATATAGTCTTTCAAAAATTGCGATTTAAAATTGATTTGTATAGAGGCAAGGGATTCTACGTCCAGATGACGTCACCACCCCTGATTCGGATTCGGTCAAATCGCCGGATGACTCTACCTTCTTATATGGCCTTGCGCAGTGGTATCTCATCAGTACCTAAGATTAATGCACCTTACTTAATCATAGAAAGCAAGTGATTATGTGAAGTGAGGTAAGTCTGTCATGCAAATTCGATAATATAATGTTCTGTCTGCTGTTATTTGTACATATTACACGGCGCTGTCCGCAATAACACTTTGTAGTCTCTGCATAAGCTTGTTGCCATGTAGCGCAAGCAGAGACAAACATTTCTGCATGTTGTGTCGTACCTACTCATTCTTATCAATAATTGCATATTTGGTGTACAATGATGTAGTCAATGTTGAGGATATGGCTGCTACCATAGTGTCAATTCATTCCACTTAAAAACTATTCTGTGCCCATTTGGCAACGCCGATGTAACGAGAGCTTCCGTATCGTATATTGACTAGGCCCAACCATAATGGGTACGTAATTCACATGGTGTAGAATGTCAGGATTTTCTCAAGTTACATGCATGCCCGAAAACGTAGAGGTGAACATTTATATGGTTGGTGCTTAAAATACTATCACATATTTAGTTTGATGTAATGCAAATGTGACGTTTCAAAGACGATAACAAAAGCCGATGAATCTCGCCGGCGTTGCTTAGCAACCAAATACATACGATATTCCTGCCGCTAGATGGCACAAGCAGCAAACGCCTGAAGTTATGCTGTACCACATAGGTTGACGCCGAAAACTGCGGCTCAACGATAAGATTCTGTTATTGATGCCTTTGTTAATGGCAACAAATAAATATTGACATGTCATTGGTCATCCCAATCTAGATTAACCCTGGCCCTACAGGCCCCCCCTGGCCTGACAGCCCCCCCCCCTGAGGTATTTCTTGAATAACTTTTTACACATGCGGTGCATCTTGCTGAATTTTTTGGTAGCTGGGTTTACAGCAATTATACGTAGGCTGTAAACATTTATTTGAAATTGGTTGAGAAATTTGGGAAATAATGACGTTTTGATGACGTCATGTTGGTACAAAATTAGAAATATTATACAAATCGTAGAAAATAGAGTTTAAAAGCAATTTGCAAACGTAATTTAACAAAGATACAAAATGGGATTTTCTTTAAAATGGCAATCTCAGATTGTCAAAGTTTTGGGTTTTTGACCCCTAAAATAAATAAAAAATAGTTTTTTTTAAATCCCCACAAAATCAAAATTTTCAAAGATTAAAAAAAAACGGAATACGTGTGAGAGAACTGAGTATGGAAAATACTCATATCCAATTTCAAAGCAATATCTTCATTTCTGACTGAGTGATGGCTCCCTAAGTGTAAGAAACTGATGACGTCATTTTTAACAAATATTTTTTTTTTGACTTTTTTGACAAGATACGAACAAGTAATTACCTTTTATGTATGTCTGAGCCAAAACTGGTCTAGGAACATGCCTTTTTATTTACATTTATCAGTTTATAATTTTGCGGTTTTCTGAAGAGCAAAATCGCTGTTTTGGACGTGGTAAATCCGAGGTCATTCACTTGACCTGGAAGGTCATCCGTTGACCTGAAACCTAAAAATCGCATACTGTTAGATTCCTCTCATGACAGGCAACATGGTGGTTCTTACCGCATTGCTCTAAGTTGCTTGGTTTGAAAGTTAACAAGGGGGGGGGGCCTGTCAGCCCCCCCCGTAGGGCGAAGGTGAAAAAAGCTCCCGTAGGGCGAGGGTTAAGTATTGTTTAGGTGCATTTCAGTGAACCACTGGTGGCCAGTTTTGCCTCCAAAATGCAACAGTGACGTGTATTTGTTCCTAGCTAAGCTGATCTACATTCTACAATCTGGCAACTGGATACATACGAAACACATAGGTAGACATCAACACTCAGTTTATTTGTCCTCATATGTCCTTTTTATCACCCAGGTCGTCCGTGGCTTTCAACCATGCCGCGACCAGGACGCCCAACTGCAGCCGACCGCCGGCGGGCCGCCGAGCGCATGCGCCGACTTCGAGAGAGGCGTTCTGAGGAAGAGCACCAGGCCGAGCTGCTTCGGCGTAGGGAGGAACGGGCTGCAAATGAGGACAACCAAGAGCGAGAGCGCCAACGCCAGCAGGAGCGCCAGCAAGACGAGGCCAACCGAGAGCGAGAGCGCCAACGCCAGCAGCAGCGCCAGCTGGACGACGCCAACCGGGAGCGAGAACGGGAGCGGCAGCAGCAGCGCCAGCAGGACGACGCCAACCGGGAGCGGGAGCGGGAGCGGCAGCAGCAGCGCCAGCTGGACGACGCCAACCGGGAGCGAGAGCACGGGCGCCAGCAGCAGCGCCAGCTGGACGAGGCCAACCGGGACCGAGAGCGGCAGAGACAGCAGCGGCGCCAGCAAGACGATGCCAACCAGGAGCGGGAGCGCGAGCGGCAGCAGCTGCGCCAGCTGGACGACGCCAACCGGGAGCGGGAGCGCGAGCGGCAGCAGCAGCGCCAGCAAGACGACGCCAACCAGGAGCGGGAGCGCGAGCGGCAGCAGCAGCGCCAGCAAGACGAGGCGTACCAGGCCAATCACCGCGAACATGCTGACCGCCACCGCCGCGAGCGTCGCGCCCAGTCACCGTCACGCGAGGCTCGCCATGTCGCGGACGTCCTGTCCGGTGAGCAGGCTGTGCCGCTCAACACCGTCGGTGACAGAGACCGTGCGTGCCGGCACTGTGCAGCACTGCTGTGGCCGGAAGAGCGGGCCAGTCTCTGCTGTGCTGGTGGTAAGGTGCAGCTGGCTCCTCTGCCAGCTCCTCCACCCAACCTGCGCCAGCTGTGGACGGAGGAATCGGGTGCAGCAAGAATCTTCCGCAAGCACACGCGGCACATCAACTCTGCGCTGGCTCTCGCCTCCCAGACGGTGCGAGAGATTCACCCTCCGCGCCCAGGATTCGCCCCTAACGTCGTCATCCAGGGACGCCTGTACCACCGTCTGGGGCCACTGCAGGCACGCGATGGCGAGGTGCCGAAGTTTGCCCAACTTTACATCAACGACCCACAGAGTGAGGATCCTGAAGCGGAAGCGGCGCTGCGGCTCGGCCACGTTCGGCTCAGTGCCGGCACCCCTGCGGCGACACAGCATGTGCTGCTCCAGCTGCTGCTCCAGCTGCAACAGCTGCTCCGCCAACACAACCCCTGGGTCAGGGACTTCATTATGGCCAGTGAAGTCCCAGAGGACCAGGTAGAGCACATGCGCCTGGTCATCAGCGCTGAAGCGCGCCCGGCAGGAGAGCACGCGCGGCGCTACAACCGGCCGGAGGGTTTTCAGGAGGTATCGGTCCTGATCGGAGAGGAGCCTGCTCACCGGGACATCGTCCTACGTCGGCGCGCCGCCGGCGACGGCGCTGACCTGGCCGCCATCAGCGAGTGCCACCGGGCCTACGAGCCACTGCACTTCGTGCTGCTGTACCCGTTCGGCACAGACGGCTGGCACCCGGACATCCTGCAGACGCAGCCTGACGGCGGCCGGCCCGCCCGCAGGGTGACCGCCCTGCAGTACGCCGCCCACCGTCTGCAGACGCGGCCGGCCGACGACGACTCGCTGCTGCGAGCACGTCGGCTGTTGCAGGAGTTCTGCTGCATGGCCTTCGCCAGGGTCGAGACGCAGCGTCTGGTGTTCCTGGCCATGAACCAGCGTCAGATCCGGGCGGAGCTGTATCAGCACCTGTGCGACGCCATGGCCGGTGACCGGGAGGACGCCGCCGCCGCCGCCGCCGCCGCCGCCGCCGCCGCCGCCGCCGCCGCCGCCGCCGCCGCCGCCGCCGCCGCCGCCGCCGCCGCCGCCGCCGCCGCCGCCGCCGCCGCCGTCCCTGGACAGGCGGCAGGTCACGGCGCAGAGGACGTCGCCGCCGGACAGGCTGCAGCACACGGCGTTGGACGCCGCGTCATCCTGCCGCCTACCTTCGTCGGCGGACCGCGCCACATGCAGGGCAGGTGAGAAGACGGGCATATGTGCTACGAGTAGAATTGCACGTACAGAAACCTGTGTGGTGTTTCTGATTTGTTATCGTCATATCATCTGATGCCTTTCAGGTGTTTGTCACATGTACCGACTAACATGTATGACAGTATGAATTTATTTTGTTTCGCACTGTAGGTCAACTTTGCACTGAATGCGAAGTTGCATTTGATTATAATTTGTGCATTGGTGCCGTCAACAGGCGACACGAACTCTGATACATACCACATGTTATTGGTCAAAATCGGCACCTGACCTATAACAAATCTGACGCACTGTATTGTTTCGCTGCAGGTACCTGGACGGGATGGCAATCGTCCGGAGCATGGGCAAGCCGTCGCTCTTCATCACGGTGACGTGCAACCCGGCGTGGGAGGAGGTCACCAGGGCCCTCCTGCCGGGTCAGAGGCCCGAAGACCGACCAGACGTGCTGGCCCGGGTTTTCCACCTGAAGCTGCAGTGCCTGCTGCATGACCTCACCAAGAGTGGCGCCTTCGGCCGTGTAATCGGCTTTCTGGGCGTCATCGAGTTTCAGAAGCGTGGTAAGTCCGAATAATGCCTCATACGGGCGATAGCCGACACACAATAGGCGTCCACTGTTATAGCACGTGGATAATAATTGTGTCGCACACTGTTACTGAAGTGCAATATGTCAAAGACTGGCAGTCTACTTGTGACTGTATCGAACCTGTCTGTGTGCTGTCTCGGCAAACCCGAGGAGCTGGCCGGTAGTCTCCGGGGGATGCTGCGCGCACAACACTGATGCTGTGCGGCACAGCACTCGCATCCAAGTGCGCATGCGCAAGGAAGTCAGCCAGGCGGCCCGGGCGCCCGTGCGGGCGAGAAGTTGGCCCGGATGAAGGGGGCCGGGTGGCTCAGTTGGTAGAGCGTTAGACTTGGAATCCAAGGGTTCCGGGTTCGAGTCTGGCTACTGGCGCAAGTCATTCGGTTCCCCGCCCCGGAGGGGAGTGGTTCTCCTCCCCGCCCGCGGCGGCATATAGCTATAGGCTGGACTACGGGGTGGGCGAGAACAACTCCCCTCCCACTCCCCCCCCCCCCCCAAAAAAAAAAATGCCCGGATGAGTACTCGGCCGCTCAGTCGAGAGACAGACACCGGCAGGCGCGCCACTCAGTTCACACAGGATACGGACCCGCCTCCCCAGTTTCACGTCCGTGCTGCTAGGGGAACTGAGCAGAGCGGGCCCGTTTCGGGCCGGGGACCGGCCGGCCCGGACAGGTGTGAATCGCGTATGAGGCGACACCTGTCTGCTCAGCCTGCCGCGCCCGACCGTCTCTTATTAGCCGCTTCCCTGGCCTCTGTGTGATGTTTTTTATGTTGACCTGTATGAATGTTTGATTGACTGTGTTGCTAATCCACCTGACCATTTTACCTTCTTTTATCTTCTAACGAGAGGTGGTAACAGCCACACGCTTTTGTGGATCACCTTAATAAACATCTGAGTCTGAGTCTGAGACTATCGTTAACTATTGTATGAATGCCGACCTGAGAACTGCAATAACCTCACGTACTTCATTCTAAGCATGACTTTGACGTTATTTTACTTACTTCAATTTGCTTCAATTTAACATTTTGTAAGCAATGGCTTAGCAAAGCGCAAAAACGTTATATCGACAGCTGTG
The DNA here is from genome assembly GCA_036785665.1 of Chirona hameri. Classification (NCBI taxonomy): domain Eukaryota; kingdom Metazoa; phylum Arthropoda; class Thecostraca; order Balanomorpha; family Balanidae; genus Chirona; species Chirona hameri. The sequence goes on from JAXIVJ010004037.1 coordinate 41,806, forward strand.
ACGAAAGACATCTGCAAAACCTGAACTTGTATTGTCAAGCATGTCGGGCACCTGAATGCGTGCTATAAATTGCATTCGGTATCAAAACCTATATCTACTGTTTTTTGTTATTTTGACGTTTATATACTTGCTGGTGTATGGCAGTATGGGCTATCATTTATTTAAAATACGTCTCAACATAAATTTTCAAGTAATTTGCAAATTAACATTTACCTAACTCGATTCAGCGTCCCATATAAACTACATGCAATGCTCCTTCTTTCCCAGGACTGCCACACAGCCACATTCTGCTGATACTCGACCGTGCTGATCGTCCGACCACGGCTGACGACATCGATGTCATGGTGTCAGCCGAGCTGCCCGACCCGCAGGAGTCGGAGCAGGCGCGCCGTCTGCACAGCGTCGTGCTCAACTGCATGACGCACGCCCAGTGCGGTGCAGCCAACCCAGCAGTGGGCTGCATGCAGGACGGCCGCTGCTCCAAGCACTTCCCCAAAGAGTACGCGGCGCAGACCCAGTGGCGGGATGACAGCCCGTACCCAGTGTACCGCCGACGCGCTCCCGACACCGGCGGCCAGCAGGTGGAGCACCGCGGTCGGCTGGTGAACAACCAGTGGATCGTGCCATACTCTCCGCTCCTGTCTCTCCGCTATCTGTGCCATGTAAACGTGGAAATCTGCTGTTCGGTGGAGTCGGTCAAGTATTTGTTTAAGTACATATATAAGGGCCATGACCGTCAGATGGTGCGCACCGACCGACAGCAGGCAGCAGAGGCGGACGAAATCTGCACCTTTCAAGACCTACGGTCCATCGGCGCCAGCGAGGCCTGCTGGCGGCTCTTTCAATTCGAAATGAGCAGCCGGTCGCCAGCTGTCGAGCCGCTACAGGTCCACCTTCAGGACCACCAGCTGGTCTACTTCGAGGAGGGCCAGGAGCAGCAGGCCGCCGCCGCCGAGCCCAAGGACACGGCGCTGACAGCGTGGATGCGGTACAACCGCGAGTCCGCCGCCGCCGACCCGAACTGCCTCCAGTTCCGGTACCCCGACTTCCCGCGCCACTGCCGCTGGGACAAGGGGCGCAGGCGCTGGATTAAGCGGCGCAACTACCAGACGGCGATCACCATCGGCCGCGTGGTAAACATATCCCCACAGCAGGGTGACGTGTTTTATCTGCGGATGCTGCTGCACCACGTCCCCGGTGCGACCAGTTTCGCCGAGCTGCGCACAGTCGACGGAGCAGTGTGCGGCTCCAACAAGGAGGCCTGCCGTCTGCGTGGCCTGCTGCAGGATGACGGCGAGTGGGACGTGACGATGCGGGATGCCACCTTGGCACAGATGCCGCCACAGCTCCGCCAGCTGTACGTCACCATCGCACTCTTCTGCGAGCCGGCCGACCCTGCAGCACTGTTTGGACGCCACCAGGCAGCCCTCGCCGAGGACTACGCGCGCCGCCATCAGGGTCTGGACGTCGCTGTCGTCCAATCGCTGGCACTGCTGGACATTGAGCGGCGACTGCAGCGTGCCGGCAAGGAGCTGGCCGATCTGCAGCTGCCGGCCATACCTGCGGAGCACCGGCTGCTGGCCGCCCAGCTGGAGGAGGCTGCAGAGCTGCGCCGTCTGCCGCCCGTCATACAGGAGGAGCTGGCGTACGACGACGAGGCTCTACGCGTGCAGACCGACGCCCGGCTGCCCACTCTGCTGCCGTCACAGCGGGACGTGGTGGACTTTGTGCTGGCTGCAGTCCGGGAGCGCCGCCCGCTGGCCGTCTTCGTGGATGCCCCCGGAGGAACGGGGAAGACTTACACCCTGAACACCATGCTGGCGGCTGTGCGGGCTGAGCGGCAGGTGGCTCTGGCTGTGGCGTTCAGCGGTATCGCCGCCACGCTGCTGGACGGTGGCCGCACGTTCCACTCGCGCTTTAAGGCGCCCCTCAAAGTGAACGCCACGTCCACCTGCAACGTCCCAGTGCAGAGCCCACTGGCCGAGCTCATTCGCCGGACGCGACTCGTTGTGTGGGACGAGGCGCCGATGGCGCACCGGCACCTGCTGGAGGCGCTCGACCGCACACTGCGAGACGTCATGCGCAGCGACCAACCGTTCGGCGGGAAGGTCGTGGTGCTCGGCGGAGACTTCCGTCAGATCCTGCCCGTCATCAGGTGGGTGTGAGTCGGGAATGGTGTTAATACATACGACCAATGCATTTTCATTTTCTCCTGGCGAACATTTAATTTCTCACGTTAAGCTATATGCAGGTTTGCACTTTGGCCGTTGCAGTGGCGTACCCAGGATTCGCTCCAGGAGGGGCAATTTTTGCTCAGGGGGGCATAAAGTACCCCCACCAAAAAAAACTCACCGGATTTGGCCCATTATATTTTTAAAAGGGCACATTTTCGCCATTTTTGTCTTTACAAAAAAATATCATTCATTTTTTTCGACCAAAGGGGGCACGTACAGACCTTCAGGGGGGGGGGGGGGCAATTGCCCCGTCCCCCCCCCCCCTTGTGTACGCCTATGGGCCGTTGTCACACTAGCATCACAATACTTCACTTATGTATTGGAATTTCCTCACAGTATTTTCAACAAAAACAAACTGCAGACACAAAGGTGAGCGAATGACAACTGTCAAATAAGATAACTGAAGTTAGACTGTTAGCAATCTGCTTTGTGATTCCTTCCAAAATGAATGGTCCGACGATAAGGTCAAATTTCCACGCTCGGCTACTGTACACAACAAACATAGCTAATGCGTGCTCTAACAATTGCGATGTAATGATGCACCGCTTAACATTGTCTACCAATGCACACGGTAGTGTTACACATTGACGTTCAATACATACATGTGTGACAGCTTCAACACAATGTCACTGACCTATTTGTATCTGTTTCAGGCGCGGCACGCCGCCACAGATCGTGGACGCGTGCATGCGGCGCTCCCCGCTCTGGCACCACTTTGCCACCTTCAGGCTGGCTGAAAACATGCGTGCGCGCCAGGCAGCTGCCGGCCAGGCGCCAGGCGATGAGCAGCAGTTCGCCGACTGGCTGTTGCAGCTCGGCGAAGGTTGCCTGCCAACCGACGAGGACGGCACCATCCAGCTGCCCGCAGACCTCTGCATGGACTCGGAGCCCGCACAGGTCATCCAGTGGGTTTTCGGTGACCTGCATGAGGTTCACGACGACCCCGCCTGGATCGCGTCAC
>JAXIVJ010004037.1:50000-87221 GCA_036785665.1 Chirona hameri
GTGAAGGGGATACGAGATACGGAAACGGGAAACGAGATACGGGATACTCCAACGGGATACGGGAACGGGATACGGGATACGGGATACAGGAACGGGATACGGGAACGGGATACAGGAACGGGATACGGGAACGGGATACAGGAACGGGATACGGGAACGGGATACGGGAACGGGATACGGGAACGGGATACGGAAACGGGGTATGGGAACTGGATGCGAGAACAGGATACGGGAACAGTATACGGGATACGGGCACGGGATACAGAAACGGAAACATGTTACGGGAACGGGATACGGGAACGGGATACGGGAACGAGATACGGGAACGGGATAGGGAACGGGATACGGGAACGGGATACGGGAACGGGATACGGGAACGGGATACGGGAACGGGATACGGGAACGGGATACGGGAATGGGATACGGGAACGGGATACGGGAAACGGGAACAGGATACGGCAACGGGATACGGGAACGGGATACAGGAACGGGATACAGGAACGGGATACAGGAACGGGATACAGGAACCGGATACAGGAACGGGATACGGAAATGGGATACGGGATACGGGAACGGGATACGGAAAAGAGATACGGGAACGGGATACGGGAACGGGATACGAGAACTGGATACGGGAACGGAATACGGGAACGGGATACGGGAACGGAATACGGTAACAGTATACAGGAACGGGGAAACGGGATACGGTAACGGGATACGGTAACGGGATACGGTAACGGGATACGGTAACGGGATACGGTAACGGGATACGGTAACGGGATACGGTAACGGGATACGGTAACGGGATATGGTAACGGGATACGGTAACGGGATACGGTAACGGGATACGGTAACGGGATACGGTAACGGGATACGGTAACGGGATACGGTAAAGGGATACGGTAACGGGATACGGTAACGGGATACTGTAACGGGATACGGGAACGGGTTGGGATACGTAATACGTAATACGGAATACGGAATACGGAATACAGAATACAGAATAAAGAATACGGAATACGAGAAACGAGATACGGAATATGTAATACGGAATAATAAATACGGAAAACTGAATACGGAATACGGAATACTGAATACGGAATACTGAATACGGAATACGGAATACGGAATACAGAATACGGAATACTGAATACGGAATACTGAATACGGAATACTGAATACGGAATGCGGGACACTGGAAACGGATAGCATATATAAATAAGCTGGCTATATAAATTGCGCATCGCGCAATAAAGGCCATCTAGTCTCTATATTATAAATCCTAAAAGATGACCCGCCGCCGCCGCCGCCGCCGGAGTGACGCCCTAAATCGGTTCTTGTGCAGCCGTCTGATGAGTTACCAGGATATTTTTTTCAGGACTTTTGGGTCCCATGATTCAACAGATCGTATCAAGTTTTGGTGTCGATCCGCCTGACGGTGCGGTGTCGGCACGTGCGCGCGTGCGCCATTCGTTTAACATGGGAAACGCGACATTGTAAAATCGCGAAAAATGGGCAAGTTTCGCCCGGTTCCCCGGCCGCTTGCTCGGCAACCGAGATTCGCAGCGATATGCGAGCAACACTATGTGATAGATAATCGATTGGCCTTGCGTATAGGATGTCGTCCAGGGCGATGCGCGTGCCACGTGCAAAGTTGTGACCACTTTCATGATAAAATTGGCATATTCAGGATTTAAATTGGTGCTCGGAAACCGTTCGACGTAAAAGGCTGAACCGGGCACCATTTTGCAGGCGCAGCGACCATCTTCAAATTATATGTGTTACTCAAAGCTGTGCGACTAATATTTTGGAGTGGGATTTGAAATGCAATATTTTTGGACAATTTAATCCTTCACACCGCCGTAACCCCCAAAAGGAGGACAAACTTGTCCGGCAAATTTACACAGACGGATAGCGCCGTTCTTGCTGACCTATATCCACCCAAAATATTATGTAAATCGCTCATAGGTAACTTATGCTGAAGTCAAACGTAAACGATTACCAACGCTAACGTTGGGAAATAATTGCGTCGAATAAAATAGCATCGTTTAAGTTTGCCCAAGACTGACACTGCCGCAGTCGAATTCATCAATGAGCGCATGACTAGCAGACGTCGCACCTCCCTCCCGGGGAGATTTTGTTGAAGCCGGTTGACATATTTCAGGCATGTAAACCGCAAAAATGTTTTGGCAGAGACTGCGACACGGGAACGAGATACGGTAAGAAGATATGGGAGCGAAATGCGGCAACAAGATACGGAAACTGGGTACGACAAAGTGATGCTGGAACGAGATACGGTAACAGGATACGGGAATGAGATACGTTAACTAGATATGGTAAGGAGATATCGGAACGGTGTACGAGATACGGGAATGAGATACGGGAGCGGGTTACGGGAGCGGGATACGGGAGCGGGATACGAGATCGGGATACGGGATCAGGATACGGGAGCGGGATAAGGGAACGGGATACGGGAGCGATATACGGGAGCGGGATACGGGATCGGGATACGGGAGCGGGATACGGGAGCGGGATAAGAGAACGGGATACGGGAGCGGGATACGTTAACAGGATACGGGAACGGGATACGGGAACGGGATAGGAGATACGGGAACGGGATATGGGAACTGAATATGGGAACAGGATACGAGAACGAGATACGGGAACGGGATACGAGAACGGGATACGGGAACGGGATACGGGAAGAGGATACGGGAACGGGATACGGGAACGGGATACGGGAACGGGATACGGGAACGGGATACGGGAACGGGATACGGGAACGGGATACGGGAACGGGATACGGGATACGGGAACGGGATACGGGATACGGGAACGGGATAGGGGAACGGGATACGGGAACGGGATATGGGAACGGGATATGAGAACGGGATACGTGAACGAGATACAGAAACAAGAACGGGATACGGGATACCGGATACGGGAATGGGATACGGGAACGGGATACGGGATAGGGAACGAGATAGGGAAGGGATACGGGAACGGGATACGGGAACGGGATACGGGAACGGGATACGGGAACGGGATACGGGAACGGGAACGGGATACTGGATACGGGAAAGGGATACGGGATAGGGCACGTTATACGGGAACGGGATACGGGAACGGGATACGAGAACAGAATACGGGAACGGGATAGGGTAACAGGAAACGGGATACGGTAACGGGATACGGAAACGGGATACGGAAACGGGATACGGGAACGGGATACGGGAACGAAAACGGGATATGAGAACGGAATACGGGATACGGGAACGGGATACGGGGACGGGATGCGGGAAGGGGATACGGGAACGGGAACGGGATACGGGAACGGGATACGAGAATGGGATACGGGAAGGGGATACAAGAACGGGATACGAGAATGGGATACGGAAACGGGATATGTGAACGGGATACGTGAACGGGACACGGGAACGGGATACAGGAACAGGATACGAGAATGGGGTACGGGTACGGGATACGGGAACGGGATACGAAAACAGGATACAAGAACGGGACACGGGATACGGGATACGGGATACGGGACCGTGATACGGGAACGGGATACGAGAATGGGATACGGGAACGGGATACGGGAACGGGATACGGGAACGGGATACGAGAACGGGATACGGGAACGGGATACGGGAACGGGATACGGGAACGGGATACGGGAACGGGAAACGGGATACGGAAACGGGATACCGGAACGGGATACCGGAACAGGATACCGGAACAGGACACCGGAACAGGATACCGGAACAGGATACCGGAACAGGATACCGGAACAGAATACCGGAACGGGATACGGGATACGGGAATGGGATACTGAAACGGCGTACAGGAACGGGATCGGAGCAGGATACCGGAACAGGATACCGGAACAGGATACCGGAACAGGATACCGGAACAGGATACCGGAACAGGATACCGGAACAGGATACCAGAACAGGATACCGGAAGAGGATACCGGAACGGGATACGGGAACGGGATACGGGATACGGGAACGAGATACAGGTACGGGATACGGGAACGAGATACAGGTACAGGATACGGAACGGGATACGGGAACAGGATACGGGAACAGGATACGGGAACAGGATACGGGAACGGGATACGGGAACGGGTTGCGGGAAAGGGATACGGGAAGGAAATACGGGAACGGGATACGCGAGCGGGATACGGGAACGGAATTCTGGAACGGGATGCGGGAACGGGATACCGGAACGGGATACGGGAACGGGATACGGTTACAGGATACGGTTACAGGATACGGAAACGGGATACGGGATACGGGATACGGGAACGGGATACGGGAACGAGATACGGGAACGGGATACAGGAACGGGGAAACGGGATACGGCAACGGGATACGGGAACGGGATACGGCAACGGGATACGGGAACGGGATACGGGAACGAGATACGGCAACGGGATACGGGAACGAGATACGGGAACGAGATACGGGAACAAGATACGGGATACGGGAACGAGATACGTAATACGTAATACGTAATACGTAATACAGAATACGGAATACGAGATACGGAATACGGAATACGGAATGCGGAATACGGAATAATGAACACGGAATAATGAATACGGAATAATTAATACGGAATACGGAATACGAGACACTGGAAACTGCTAGCATATATAAATAAGCTGGCTATATAAATTGCGCATCGCGCAATAAAGGCCATCTAGTCTCTATATTATAAATCCTAAAAGATGACCCGCCGCCGCCGCCGGAGTGACGCCCTAAATTGGCTCCTGTGCAGCCGTCTGATGAGTTATGAGAGTGATTTTTTCAGAACTTTTGGGTCTCGTGATTCAACAGGTCGTATCAAGTTTTGGTGTCGATCCGACTGACCGTACGGTGTTGGCACGTACGTGCGTGCGCCATTCGTTTACCATGGGAAACGCGACATTGTGAAATCGCGAAAAACGGGCAAGTTTCGCGCGGTTCCCCGGCCGCTTGCTCGGCAACCGAGAGTCGCAGGGATATGCGAGCAGCACTATGTGATATATAATCGATTGGCCTTGCGTATAAGATGTCGTCCAGAGCGATGCACGTGCCACGTGCAAAGTTGTGACCACTTTCATGATAAAATTGGCATATTCAGGATTTAAATTGGTGCTCGGAAACCGTTCGACGTAGAAGGCTGATCCGGGCACCATTTTGCAGGCGCAGGGACCGTCTTCAAATTATATGTGTTACTCAAAGCTGTGTGACTAATATTTTGGAGTTGAAGTTGAAATGCAATATTTTTGGACAATTCAATCCTTCACACCGCCGTAACACCCAAAACGAGGACAAACTTGACCGGCAAATTTACACAGACTGATAGCACCGTTCTTGCTGACCTATATCCACCCAAAATATTCTGTAAATCGCTGATAGGTAACTTATGCTCAAGTCAAACGTAAACGATTACCGACGCTAACGTTGCGTAATAATTTCGTCGAATAAAATAGCATCGTTTAAGTTAGCCCAAGACTGACACTGCCGCAGTCAAATTCATCAATGAGCGCATGACTAGCAGACGTCGCACCTCCCTCCCGGGGAGATTTTGTTGAAGCCGGTTGACATATTTCAGGCATGTAAACCGCTACAATGTTTTGGCAGAGACTGTGACACGGGAACGAGATACGGTAAGAAGATATAGGAACGAAATACGGCAACAAGATACGGAAACTGGGTACGAGAAAGGGATGCTTGAACGAGATGCGGGAACAGGATACGGGAATGAGATGCGGTAACTAGATATGGTAAGGAGATATCGGAACGGTGTACTAGATACGGGAATAAGATACGGGAGTGGGATACGGGAGCGGGATACGGGAACGGGATACGGGAACGGGACCCGGGAACGGGATACGGGAACGGGATACGGGCACGTGATACAGGAACGTGATACGGGAATGGGATACGGAAACAAGATACGGAAACGGGATACGGGAACGGGGACTGGAGTGGGAGCGCGATACGGGATACTGGAACGGGATACGGCAACGGGATACGGCAACGGGATACGGCAACGGGATACGGGATTGGGATACGGGAATGGGATACGGGAATGGGATACGGGAATGGGATACGGGAATGGGATACGGTAATTGGATACGGGAATGGGATACGGGAATGTGATACGGGAATGGGATACGGGAATGGGATACGGGAATGGGATACGGGAATGGGATAAGGGAATGGGATACGGGAACAGGATATGGGATACGGGAACGGGATACGGGAACGGGATACGGGAACGGAATACGGGAACGGAATACGGAAACGGGATACGAGAAGGGGATAAGGAACGGGATAGGGTAACGGGATACGGAAACGGGATACGGGAACAGGATACGGGAACTGGATACGGGAACTGGATACGGGAACGGGATACGGGATACAGGAATGGGATACGGAACGGTGTACGGGAACGCGATACGAGAACAGGATACGGGAACAGGATATGGAACGGGATACGGGAACGGGATACGCGATACGTGAACGTGATACGGGAACGGGATACGGGAACGGAATATGGGAACGGGATACGGGAACGGGATACGGGAACGGGATACGGGAACGGGATATAGGAACGGGATATTGGAACGGGATACGGGAACGGTATACGGGATACGGGAACTTGATACGGGATACGGGAACGGGATACGGGATACGGGAACGGGATACGGGAACGGGATACGGGAACGGGATACGGGATATGGGAACGGGATACGGGAACGGGATACGGGAACGGGATACGGGACACGGGAACTGGATACCGGAACTGGATACGGGAATGGGATACGGGAACGGGATACTGGAGCAGGATACCGGAACAGGATACCGGAACAGGATACCGGAACAGGATACCTGAACACGATACCGGAACGGGATATGGAAGCGGGATACGGGATACGGGAACGAGATACGGGAACGAGATACAGGTACGGGATACAGGTACGGGATACAGGTACGGGATACAGGTACGGGATACAGGTACGGGATACAGGTACGGGATACGGAACGGGATACGGGATACGGGGACGGGATACGGGGACGGGATACGGGGACGGGATACGGGGACGGGATACGGGAACGGGATACGAAAACTGGATAAGAGAACGGGATACGGGATAGGGGGACGGGATACGGGATACAGGATACGGGAACGGGATACGGGAACGGGATACGGGAACGGGATACGGGAACGGGATACGGGAACGGGATACGGGAACGGAATACGGAATACGGGAAACGGCTAGCATATATAAATTAGCTGGCTATATAGATTGCGCATCGCGCAATAAAGGCCTTCTAGTTAGTAGTAAATCACAAACACTTAGGTTTAAATATATCAAATGATCTTAGGTTCCATTTCCATGTCCAAGACATTATTAAAAAAAAAAAAATGCGGCATTGGGACCACTGTACCCAATAGCTAAACATATTCCTAGACAAATATTACAACAAATTTACATAATATAAATCGTGTTTATATAGCCTTTGCTCATGGTAAAGTAGATAAATTCGAAAGTTACAAAGAGAGATATATTAACTAATATTTCACCATTGCGGCTTCATCAGAGTTAACACAATTCAAACACAGTTTTCCAACCATCCGATATGACACGTGACCCTTATTTATACACAGCCGCCAAAAGAAAATTGTCCACACTTTATAATTATTGTTTATATAGCCTTTGCTCACGTTAAAGCAGACACATTCGAAAAATACAAAGAAAGATACAAACTAACACTTCACCATTGCGGCTTCATCAGAATTGATGAAACCGCAATGGTGAAACACCAGTAAATCTCCCTGCATTAAACAGAACCCCTCCACCTCAACACGAGCAAAGGCCATCCAAACGAATTACGCAGCTGCATCACTCACATATTTACAGTCATTTACAAACAGTATACGAGTATCAACTTTAGCACTAACATGCTAGTGCTATGCTAGGCGATACAAAGGAGCCACAGATTGTCACACCGCCAGCCCCAGGAACACACTTCAAGGTCCTAACAGCTGCCAGGTATCAAACTGACTATTCAGTTTGGGCTGTCTGTCTCGAATGGCTAGAGCCTCGGCTATCTTCCGGTCTGCAGCGTCTTTACATCGACGGAGTATAGCGATGGATAGCCGAGGCTCTGGCTCATTAGGGTGGCATTGACTCATGTGCTCCCCATCGCACGGATCAGATGCGTTGACATCCTATTTTGAATATGTAAACACGATCCACCCTACCATAAAGTTCACCATTGAACGACCAGACACGGCCAACCACCAGGGACAGATCCCTTTTTTGGATACCCTCATCAGGGTGCACCCTGATGGCCGCTACAACACCCAGCTCTACATTAAACCGGTGGCAGCCTCCATCATCCTACCATTTGACTCCGCCCAACCATTTAAAATGAAAAAGTCTGTAGCCAAGGCACAGTTCCTTCGGGCCATTAAGGTTTCCTCCGACCCGGTCAGTACCAAGCGCAGTACAGACATGATCCATGCTTTGTTCCGGCAAAACGGCTACCCGTCCCGTTGGCTTAATGGGGTGGCACGTCAGGCCATGTCACAGCACAACAACAGGAACACCAACAAAACACCCCACAGACCACCACGGAAGGATAGGATTTATGTAACCCTCCCCTTCATAAATGACACCCTGACTCGGAGAGTGGACGCCGCTCTAAAGTCTGTCAATCCTAACCTGACAGCGCCTTGGAAGAATGACAACACCATCACTAAACGGCTTGTGCACTCGGCTCTAGAGCCCCCACCTTGTCGCGCCGGGAGAAGGTCCTGTCGCACGTGCGACAGTGGACTGCCTGGTCGATGCACTACTAAAAATGTAGTCTATCAGATCACTTGTGTAAGGTGCGCCATCTCTCTCTCAAACGAACCACCTCCGACATACGTAGGGGAAACAAAACGGTGTGTCAGATACCGGTTCGATGAACACTTTGGAGACGGGGTGAATCGCACTCAACAAACCCCATTCGGGGAGCACATGAGTCAATGCCACCCTAATGAGCCAGAGCCTCGGCTATCCATCGCTATACTCCGTCGATGTAAAGACGCTGCAGACCGGAAGATAGCCGAGGCTCTAGCCATTCGAGACAGACAGCCCAAACTGAATAGTCAGTTTGATACCTGGCAGCTGTTAGGACCTTGAAGTGTGTTCCTGGGGCTGGCGGTGTGACAATCTGTGGCTCCTTTGTATCGCCTAGCATAGCACTAGCATGTTAGTGCTAAAGTTGATACTCGTATACTGTTTGTAAATTACTGTAAATATGTGAGTGATGCAGCTGTGTAATTCGTTTGGATGGCCTTTGCTCGTGTTGAGGTGGAGGGGTTCTGTTTAATGCAGGGAGATTTACTGGTGTTTCACCATTGCGGTTTCATCAATTCTGATGAAGCCGCAATGGTGAAGTGTTAGTTTGTATCTTTCTGTGTATTTTTCGAATGTGTCTGCTTTAACGTGAGCAAAGGCTATATAAACAATAATTATAAAGTGTGGACAATTTTCTTTTGGCGGCTGTGTATAAATAAGGGTCACGTGTCATATCGGATGGTTGGAAAACTGTGTTTGAATTGTGTTAACTCTGATGAAGCCGCAATGGTGAAATATTAGTTAATATATCTCTCTTTGTAATTTTCGAATTTATCTACTTTACCATGAGCAAAGGCTATATAAACACGATTTATAAAGTATCTCTCATAATGCTCATAACAGCCATCAACATAATTTGTTCTCAAGACAATAAATTTACATAACATATATAAGACCAATATTTGATTACGGCGATGTCGTATATCATGGGCACTTGACTATCACAGACTCTTTAAGCTTAGACAAAATACAGAACAGGGCAGCCAGACTAATAACTGGAGCTTTCCGTAGGACCTCAACAAAAGCTTTGCTAGAAGAACTAGGCTTAACAACATTGCAAATCAGAAGAGAAACACATAGCTTAAATATATTATATAAAGTCAAACAACATGCACCTCGCTATCTTCAAGATGCAATTCCATCCACACGACATGAAGTTACAACCCGTCAGCTAAGGAACGCTAACAACATAACACTACCATCAAACCGCCTGACTTCCTTTAAGAATTCCTTCTTCCCTCGCACTATCCGACAATGGAACAGACTTCCAGAAGAAGTCAGATCCATGCCAAGTACCCGTTCCTTCAAACAAGCAGTTGCTCAGATGTATGATTTGACCAAACCCCCAATATACTTCAGTTATGGATATAAAATTAATAATATACTCCATACCAGGCTCAGGCTTGGCATGTCCAGCCTAAATGCTCATTTATTTCAGATACATTCGTCACAAACTAACAGTCCAAATTGCAGCTGTGGACAAACTGCTGAAACAGTTCAGCATTTTTTCTTCTTCTGTCCTCAATACAACTTTCTCAGAGTTGAGTTAGAAATAACATTACAAAACTTAATTGCAGATTACAGCCAGTTAAAAAACAATCACAAATTAGTTATAATATTGCACGGTCATACTCTGAATAACGCTGCTGGTCTGGCTGTGGCTACAGCCGTGCAAAGATATATTAAGCATACCAAACGCTTTGAACGGTAAACCGCGACGCAGCCTTGGTGCATCGGCCTGAGGTAGTGCTGCTATAATAAGGTCGGCGGGGAGGGGGGCTGTCGTCGCGTTTGCGGGGGTTGTGTGTGAGTGTGTACATGTATGTTCGTGAGTCGGGAAATGGTGCCTAGTCATAAGCGCTGAAAGTGCTTTTGCACCTTTCCCTCACATCATTCTTTGTTTCTTGCTTTTGTTAAATAAATCAACATCAACATCAACATCAACGTGTCCCCCCCCCCAAACCACCTCCCCATTGGGCCGAGGGGCCCGTAGGACCCCTCGGCCCCTCAGCCTATATGGAAGCGGCAGGGCGGCCGAGAGGCCCAAAACGGCCCAGCTTATTAGGCTTAAGAGAGTCCTTGTTCGGACTCAGGGGCCCTCAGTCGGCCCGAGGGAGCCCTCGGTCGGCCTGTGGGTGGCCTCGGTCGGTCTAAGAGGGCCCTTGTTAGGCTTAAGAGGGCCTCCGGTCGGCCTGAGGGGCCTTCTCGGCCTAATGGGGGTCTCAACCGGTCCAAAAGAGCCCCCAGTCTATCTGAGGACCCTTGATCGTCTTGAGGGGCCCCTAGATTTGTCGGCCTATGGGGCCCTTGGTTGGCCTGGGGGATCCGGTCGATCTAAGGGCCAAGTGGCCCCCGGTCGGCCTAGGGCTCTTGGTTAGCCTGAGGGGTCCTCAGTCGGCCTGAGGGAGCCCTTGCTAGGCTTAAGAGGGCCCCCGGTAGGCATGAGGGGCCCATCCGGCCTAAGGGGGCCCTCAGCCGGCCTAAGACCGCCCTAGATCGTCCTGGGGGACCTAGGTTGGTCAGCCTGAGGGGGCCCTCAGTCGGCCTGTGGCAGGGCCTCCTCTAAGGAAATTTCACTGGTGGGCCACTTTGGACGTGGAAAACCCAGTGACTTCAAAGGAGGAGGGGGGGGGGGGGGGGGGTGAATGGCTTTGTTTCGGTCGCATAGTTAATAGTCAAAGACGTTGCTCGTTTTTAGCCAAGCACATGCATTTTCTTCTAGATAACGGTAAACTTTATTTTGTTTAGAAAAGAGCAAAACAATAACCCTACCCACAGAATAGCAAATGTGTCAAGTCCCAGTTTCCAGCAGTGCTGGTATAATTCCACCGATGGCGGCCGATTGCTCAGAATTTGAGCTAAGTAAACCTTAGAACAGTTACATTTTAGTTGAGAAGAGCTAACATTCTGATAAGTAGGTAGTGTTGTCCGCTGCTCACTGCCGTAAACAAAGAATCGTGAAATGTATACGTAGCACTGTATTGCTTTTGTTTGTTTACACTTTGTTATTCGAGAGAAAAAAAACATGCACACGTTCGTGGTTGATTTATAAATGTTCGTATTTCCACATATGAGGGCCCCCGCCAGCGCCACCTTGCGTTAAAGGAAATAGTTCACCTTCAACATGGGTTTTGAACTGAGATAGCCATTTTGTAGCCCGTATTGGGAAACAGCCGGCCCGATGGAGCCCTCGGTCGGCCCTGGGTATGGGAAACCCCTATATGCCAGTTGTCTTGACTGAAAAGACTCAAGCCGAATATATTTGATTTTTTTTTGCGAATGAATGCGGTGCTGACGAGGATTCCAGGACAAAAAGTCCAATGTGAAAAAGTCAAGGGACAAAAAGTCAAATCGGCAAAAAGTCAAAGGACGAAAAGTCAAATCGGCTAAAAGTCAAATGCAAAAGTGAAAAGGACAAAAGTAAAAAGCAAAAAGTCAAAACCGCAAAAAGTCCAGAGGACAAAAAGTCAAATGGCCAGGAGTCAAAAAGATAGAAGTCAAATGCAAAAAGTCAAATAGGAAAAAAGTATAAAAAGGATAAAAGTAAAATGCAAAAAGTAAAATGCAAAACCTCAAAAAACGCAAAAACTCAAATGCAAAAAGTCAAAAGCGCAAAAAGTCAAATCCAAAAAGTAAAGAGCGTAAAAAGTCAAACACAAAAAGTCAAATGCGAAAAGTCGAAAAATCCGACAAGATAATGGAAAGATAGCGGAAGCAGAAGTTAATACATTAATCCGTTAACGTCAAAGATATTTGTGCAGTGCAGGCAAATACGTCGAATAAGAATCACGTTCGCTATATCGGGCTGTTTATCACCTACTGGCAATCCAAATTTCAGGGCCACGGAGCCAGTGCTAGGCCCGAAGTTCGGGCCCGGTGTTTAAAGGGATATTGCCACCTCGCAGGCCAATATTGAGTTTTTGGTGTATATCGGTAGATTAAGCGTGTCCGATTTCACCTGCAAAATGTGGTTCCCGAAACTCCCCCATTAGATAACAAAATACATTTGCACCACTCATGATTGGCACACATTCGTAAAATTGGAGTCAGTCCTCATCACTATTTAGAATCACTTCTTTTCGGACTATGATTTGCTTTTGAATATTACAAACTCAACATCACCACTCAGTCAGTGCACTTTAAAATTAAAATGCGTATACAGTGCATTGTCTTTTCAACAACCATAGCCTCTTCCATAATAAAACATTAATAAAACACCCAAAATGGCTATGGCTCGACTTTGGGGCCGTAGAAGATTTGTGACCAATACCTTATAACACAGATAAGACTTGTCAAGGTCAAGTCTCGGCGAATTCGGACGCTTCGGCTTTGGGCGGGCGCCAATTTCACAGCCAAACTGAATGAGAGCGGCCATCATGAATTTGTATTTATTTATTTATGTATTTCTCAAGATCGCCGACGGGATGACCCATTGATGGACGAAGTCAAAATACTGTGCCAATATAGTAATATAATATAGTAATATAATATAGTACTGTGCACGGCTGGTACCAACGTTTTGGAGTCAGAAATGCATACAAAATGAATTGCCGATACCCCCGATCGGCAATTTGTTTATAGCCGATAGTCAGAAATAAATATCAAATAAAATGCCGATACCTTAGGTACTGCAGGAGCAAGTTTGAGCTTGAGCATACACGATTGTTGATCCCCACCCATAGGTGTCGATTTATATACCTTTGGGGTGGCCCTCGGTCCCCACAATCTTGAGTTCGCCCCCCCCCCCCAATGGTACCCTCAGCCCCCCAATGTTTACCCTCGCCCCCCCCCCCCCAATGTGTTTTGGCCGCTGGCGGTACCAAGAGGTGGCAAAGCGGCCAAGCCTCCTACACCGCCTGAAATCGGCAAACAAATTGATACGTTTCCTATTTCAAAAGCAAATACAAGCAGCTTTTACTAAGAACCGTTTGATTTAAATCACCTCTTCATGTATAAAAAGGTGAAATCCGGTGAATTTAATATTCATGTGTGAGACTTTTTGGGATTTGCTCCCCAAAACAACTTTTTTGCCTTTTTGTATCCGCCCTTGTCTCTGACTTCAGATTAGGTACCTGAAACATACCGGTTTCATTCGCAGTGATTCATGGAAAACCAAGTTGCTGATAATTTGTTTAGTTCTACGAACCGTATACTACCTAATACCACCATCGTCACGTCGCACGACGAAACTGGGGTCCGGGGTGAATATCGGCGAAGCAATGCTTCTCTCCTATGTGAAGTTTTTAGCTGTTTCCTTCTCTTGCGATCTGGAGGCATTGGTTTGGAAGCCGCATTTTAGCGCCGATTCGAGTTTGGGCATGTACATAGTCTCAGTGCTGCGTGATGCGCGTCCAATTTCCCCTCGTAAGTCGTAACCCGTGAACATGAGTGATGACTGATCACTGGAGTTTTTCGACAGTAGAGTGACAGTGTTAGAAACGGACATTACAAGTCCTGGATGGAAATATAATCGTAGGACACTATTATGCGTGTCGTAGCTATAGTATATGTTGTGTGTATAGAGGGGTGACCGTCTTACCTCCCATTGCCGTCTAGCTTGAACTTTATTGTAGGTGGGTCCGCTTGACCTGACCTATAGGTCAGTTCTACCTCAGGTAACGGCGGTATGTATAGAACCGTGATTTATAATCCTCCCAGGTAAAACAAAATAATTAAAGGTGCGCAAAGAATCAATAATACGATGACCGGTAGACATGAAAATGGACGGCGCTCCGTGAGGCCATTTTTTATATTGCCAAAGAATCGTTGAGCGTATTCAAATAACCGTAGCAAAATGGAGGATAAAGTTTGTCCCCGCATGAAATGCTGGCAATACCGCAACAGTGGTATTGCCAGTCAATGGCGTAAATTTCGAACGCCATTGACTGAGGGGGGGGGGGATATCGGCCCAATATTATCTTTCGAACAAACCTTTGACCTTTATCGAACAAACCATTGACCTTTGATGACTTCTGATGACCTCAATTTTGACCTGAGCCAAAGATGATCGAAATAGTTTCTAGGTGAATTTTGATGGTGAACATTTCCTTGGTTTAGTTGCTTAATTATTATTTTAAAATCAGGAAATGTGTCAATTTTTTGCCGATTTCGGGTGGTTTGGGGCATGAGTTGCCATAAACTAAGGCATGCTACTTGACAAGCCCGTGAGGGCTCAAAATGTCCGACATAAGTTTTATACGTTGCTGTTTTCTGAATTTGTCTTTACAAACTTATGACGGATCGTTTCGCGTAAAGCGCCTCCACATTCCATAGGCTGCACGGCTGTGAATTACCTCAAATTTATGTTTTTACAATGTAATATGTCACAAACCTGAGCAATCGGGGCAACGTAACATGTTGAGGGCCCGACGTTTTACGTTGCCTCTTCTTCATTGTGTTGCTGCTGGGACCTTCAAGAAGCCTTATGCGTGCAACTAAAATTGTTAACTCGCGCACCGATGGCGTCCTCGCCAACTTCGAACCGACAGGGGGGGGGGGGCGAATACCCGCTCTTCAAAGTTTCAAAAAACATGCAACATAGCGACAAACATAAAAAAAACGTTAGATAGCTCCAAACATGTTGTAATTAAATTACTAAGGTCATTTTTAGGTCAGGTCAATATTGAGGTCACCAGAAGTTAACAAAGGTAAAATTTCGACCATATATGGTGTTCTTACCAAAAACCGTCTATATCTCGAAAACAAAAAGAGACGCGCGAGAAGAAAAAAACGTCCGAAAGATAATTTAATGTTCTGTCACTCAGGCTTCATCAGATTTCATCTCAGTTCAATAGTTAGCTCAGGGGGGAGGCCATCGAGCTTGAAACATTCTAAAAATCGCGGAATTGTTTTTAGGGAATAACTTTTGCGATACGCATGATAAAGTGATACCTACAGTTTTCGCCATTGTGTTTCTCCGTCGAGACGCATCGAATGGTTATCATATGACCATGACCTAGTTGGGTAATATCCGAAAATTTGCCTGACCTTGCCTGACCTGCCTTGACTGGTCAGGTCAAGGTCAGGGCAAGTTCACATTTTACATCAATCGACGCATATCGACGAGCCAAACACAATGTTGAGAACTCCATTACTGTATCTTGATTTGGCAAAGAGTTATTGAAGAAAAAAACACGCGTGACCTCGGTGTCACCTGAGTTGACCTCGTAGAGGTCACAGAACAAAAAGGTGACTTGGGTCTTTGCATATGGTTCAATAATGGTGTATCTGGTGAAAACTAGTCAAATGTAAGCATTTTCTGTGGATTTATACGTGTTTTCATTTGTATCCATTTACTTATAATAATAAGGTCACGAAATCCATCTGACATTAGGTCATCAATATTTAAAATTCGAGATAAAGGAATTATAGGTACTTATGGCTTAATTAAGTCCTGTGAGTTTGAAACCGTTCGGTCAATCATTGTGGCTTTGGAACGACCACAAACGTTCAAAAATGTGATTGGAGGTGGGGTCACTTAACGTGACCTGTTGACCTGACCTGAGATGACTCGAGATACAAAAATAGACTCAATGTGGGTAATGTATGCCCGAATATCAATGCCAGGTTTGGCGGCGCTTCGCGCCGCCGTTTTAAAAATATTTACGAAAATCTCAGGTGGGTGGATATCCGCCCCCTACGTTGGTGCGCGTGTTAATACTTCACATGGTGCCAAAGAGAGCCAGTTGCCGCAAATTCTTTTGTATCAGACTACGTACTTATCAGTCAATCTACTCATAGGGTCTGCTCCACATGGGCCTGTCCGACGTTTTTTGCGACCATTTAGGGGCCCTGCAAAATATAGAGACCTAAATCCGAGGAGATACCATTTCGCTATTTATTTTCTTGGGGGGGGGCTTGGGCCGAGGGGGCCCCCTGGAGATGCCGTGCCCCCCCCCCCCCCCCCCGCCCCTTGCCGAAGGTCTGGCTGCGCTACTGCTGATAACTCCACCACCCTCGTAAAATAGGCTCGAATCCCTTCGGCGCTCGATATTTGCTCCTGACCCGCGCAATGGCCTGCGGTCGGTGGCAGCGGCCATAAACAGGGCAGATCAAATCAGAAGCTGGGCAGACCGTGCTCTAACTTTCGAATACGTATCATTTTCGCCCCAAAAATGCCGATTAACTGGATTTACAAGCGTCCGTCGGAAGCTGGGTAACGGGTTCCAAATAACAAGCTCT
The DNA here is from genome assembly GCA_036785665.1 of Chirona hameri. Lineage (NCBI taxonomy): Eukaryota > Metazoa > Arthropoda > Thecostraca > Balanomorpha > Balanidae > Chirona > Chirona hameri. The sequence goes on from JAXIVJ010004037.1 coordinate 67,093, forward strand.
GCTTAGGGAAGGACTCTAATCCCAGACGTCCGTCTGAGTAGCTTAGTAGCATTAGTAGCATTAAATATTCCGGGTAAATTTATTAAAATTATGCATTATATTACGTGGCGGTGGTCTCCAATAACCTTCCCTGGTTTCCCTTGTAAACCTTCCCTGGCTTCCCTTGTAAACGTAAATCATTCATTGGATTTGCATTGTATTTCATTTGCATTCATTGATCAACCATTCAGACGCCCGCTCGCGTTGAGGCAGGTTGGAGCCTTTGGCATCTATTTAAGACAATATCCGCCGGTAAATCCGGCAAAGCTGCAGAACACTGAGCATCAAAGGTTCCTTCGCATTGCTGGGTCATGGACCAGTCGGCAAAAAACGGCAGCCCGAAGAGCGACCCGAACCCGTGACCGAGCGGGCGGTGATAACCCAGCGCTGAAGGACCAGCCCAGGTGTCACTTGCCCACGCGCTGGGAGCGGTACTAGTGTTGTCACGTGTGGACGGCCTTGATAACCCAGCGCTGAAGGACCAGCCCAGGTGTCACTTGCCCACGCGCTGGGAGCGGTACTAGTGTTGTCACGTATAGACGAAGTGATAACTGAAGGACCAGCCCAGGTGCCACTTGCCCACGCGCTGGGAGCGGTACTAGTGTTGTCACGTATAGACGGAGTGATAACTGAAGGACCAGCCCAGGTGCCACTTGTCCACGCGCTGGTGCGGTACTAGTGTTGTCACGTATAGACGGAGTGATAACTGAAGGACCAGCCCAGGTGCCACTTGCCCACGCGCTGGAGCGGTACTAGTGTTGTCACGTATAGACGGAGTGATAACTGAAGGGCCAGCCCAGGTGTCACTTGCCACGCGCTGGCGCGGTACTAGTGTTGTCACGTACGGACGGCCTTGCATCGTCCCGTTCGCAGACAGCCCAGCCCTTCTGAGCACATTCTGTGAGCTGAAAGTCGGCGCTCGCTATTTGCTCCTGACTGGGATGGCCTGCGGCTGGTGGCAGCGCACTCGAGGTCAGATGACGTCAGAGGGCGGGGGCGGACCGTGTCCAGGTATGTCGGGCACGTACAAACTTTCGCTTCTAAATTCTGCCGGCTACCAGGAATTGCGCGATCGGATTATTTGGGTCAGGGCCTGCACAGCAAGCTCTGCTTAGCGCGGGTCTGACCTCGGAAATCCATCCACTCAAGGGTCGGACTATATGTATTAAAAATAAATCCTTTTGGCTGATATTGTCTTCTTTCATTGGGCGATTCGTGGCTGAATTATCCGTGACCAGGTGCACACGTAGGTGCCTATAGTGCCTAATTCTGTCGGTCTGGTGTTTATAAATAGTTGCTTTACATTTAGATTTTAATCGCGCAGTTCAGGAAAACTGTTACGTAAGATATGTTCTAGTTGCATGTGAAACGGTGCGGAGCCGTGTGGATGAATGCACACGTTGTGCCGACACAATGATGACTAAGTTGTGATCTGGGTCGCAGTTTCTGCTTCCGACCCTGACTCAGCGAATAGCGAGCCTCACGCGATGGACTGACCATGTGACCAGGCTCCTCTCCGCACTGCTCTGGCCGCAGATCTGGTGCCCCGTGTGACCAGACTCTCTCGCATGTCTGGCCGCAGTTCTGGTGCCCCGTGTGACAGACTCCTCTCCGCCACTGCTCTGGCCGCAGTTCTGGTGCCCGTGTGACCAGACTCCTCTCCGCCACTGCTCTGGCCGCAGTTTCTGGTGCCCCGTGTGTGACAGCTCCTCTCCGCCACTGCTCTGGCCGCAGTTCTGGTGCCCCGTGTGACCAGGCTCCTCTCCGGCACTGCACTGGTCGCAGTTCTGGTGCCCCGTGTGACCAGGCTCCTCTCCGCTACTGCTCTGGCCGCAGTTCTGGTGCCCCGTGTGACCAGGCTCCTCTCCGCCACTGCTCTGGCCGCAGTTCTGGTGCCCCGTGTGACCAGGCTCCTCTCTGCCACTGCTCTGGCCGCAGTTCTGTGGTGCCCGTGTGACCAGGCTCCTCTCCGCCACTGCTCTGGCCGCAGTTCTGGTGCCCCGTGTGACCAGGCTCCTCTCCGCCACTGCTCTGGCCGCAGTTCTGGTGCCCCGTGTGACCAGGCTCCTCTCCGCCACTGCTCTGGCCGCAGTTCTGGTGCCCCGTGTGATCAGGCTCCTCTCCGCCACTGCTCTGGCGCCAGTTCTGGTGCCCCGTGTGACCAGGCTCCTCTCCGCCACTGCTCTGGCCGCAGTTCTGGTGCCCCGTGTGACCAGGCTCCTCTCCGCCACTGCTCTGGCCGCAGTTCTGGTGCCCCGTGTGACCAGGCTCCTCTCCGGCCACTGCTCTGGCCGCAGTTCTGGTGCCCCGTGTGACCAGGCTCCTCTCCGCCACTGCTCTGGTCGCAGTTTCTGGTGCCCCGTGTGACCAGGCTCCTCTCCGCCACTGCTCTGGCCGCAGTTCTGGTGCCCCGCCCGTCATAATTCACAGCAGCACCTTCGCGTGATGTTCTGAGGCGCAGTCACAGTGGCGGATCTACGGTTCGGCAAAATGGGCAATTCCCCCCCAGGAAATATCGGTAGCAAACGTATGTTTTTGCCCCCCCCCCCCCAAACCGATCCGGCAGGCTGGGATTTTTGTTCTGGTACAGTGGCGGATAAATCTTTCTTCGAAAATACGATTTAATTAGTTTTTGCATGGGAGACAACAACAACACAAAAACCGCAGCAAGACAACACAAAAAAATGCCGTCGACCATTTTAAATTTTCTTGAAAAGTTGTGCACTTGGGGGGGGGGGGGGGGGGGGTTTCAAGGGCGGGGAATTCATTGGTGGTGACCAAAAAACAAAAATACTAATACATTTTCCAAGATACGGCCTTCCATATTTTTCCCAAGTTCTCTATGCAGACCTAATTTTGATGACTCCGAGACTAAAAAAAAAAACGATTTTGATAAATCTTTTTTTTGTTTGTATTAGGATTAGTCCGAAGAACAATTTGGCAATCACGGAGTTTCGATTTTGTTTGTCTGTTTTTTGTTTTGTCACGTGATTTCGTGACCTACTTTTTGCGCCGTGATCTTGACCTGTTGAAAACTGAATTAACATTTCCGTCTGATGAAGATTATGAGCTTCATTGCTGTCCTTGCGTATACAAAATAAAAACAGTGGGTTTCGACCTGTAAAAACAATTTTTGAATCTTGCAATGCTGACATAATACGCTGTTTGGGCACCTGTCCGTTTATAACTTCGCATCTAATTGACATACGCTTTCGAAACAAAGTCCAAAGTGACTCCTGACGACGAAACCTGTCGGTTGGTGCCTGTTACACCGCCATCAGGTCGCCATATGACCTGCCAGACCAATACAACGTAACGTACCCAAACAGCGTATTGTGTGCATTGCAAGTCTCAAAAGTAGTTTTTACTGGGCGAATCCAACTTTTTGTTGTTTTTTTATACGAAAGGACATATCAATGGAACTCAAATCGTCACCAGACGAAAACAAAAATAATTTCAGTTTCCAACAGTTCAAGGTCACGTGACAAAATGAAAATAGAAAATCAGAGATTGCCAAATTGTTCTTTGGCTAATCCCGATCCAAACAATAAAACAAATTCGAAATCGCTTCCTTAGTCTCGGAATTTGTCAAAATTAGGCCTGCACAGTGAACTTGGAAAATTTCGGAAGACCTTATCTTGTTGTTTTTCGTCACCACCAATCAATTCCCCGCCCTTGAACCCCCAGTGCACAACTTTTCAAGAAAATTACAAATGGTCGGACGGAAAATTTGAGAGAAAAAATGTTGTCTTACTGTCGCCGCCGAACCGTCCCAAAACCGTACCCTGGAACCGCCTCTGCTCAGGTTAAGAGCTCAAAATTTTGACTCCAAATGGGGAATTTAATTCTAGGAAAAGTCCCAAAATTGCATGGGCCAGCTACCAGCCGTTCTGGAGATATCTGTGAAAAACATGAGGAGGGGGGGGGGCGGAATCCGCCCCCCCCCCTTGTTACACATAGGGTCAAAGAGATGCCTGAGGTTATAACTCGAAAACCATTCGACAGACGGGGCTGGAAATTATACAGCATGAATGTACGGCCCAGATAACCCCCGACACCTAGTGCAATCGAAATGTGACAAGTAGGATGTTATGGTTTGGTCGATCTGACGTGGACTGCACCGGGTGACCTATGTCACGTGACCTTGAGGTCACAGAGCGACTACAGGGCTGATGTATATAATGAAAGCAGGTCGACGAGATACCTAAGCATAATGCCGATTAATTGAGCTCTCTAGCACAATTACGTGCGAAGTTATTACAAAAGACGTGCTGGTGACATTATTTTTTTCCAAATACCAAAATATAAATATTAAATTTAGAAGAAAAAACTATCACCATTTTTTAAACTTCGAAGGGACTAAGTATCAATGTCCATTCTGCATGGAAAAAATCTGAATTTTAAAGACCACATTGTAAAATCAACGTGATTTGGACCTGAGTCAGCGTGTTGAAATAGTAAATTTCCAAATTCCAAAAAATGGATTACATCATAATAATCTATTGTTCCTGATGATTCTGGTGATTACCGAGCGGAGCGCGAAGCGCCCGTGAGGTTTCTCGTCAACTTACTAGACACATTTACATTTGACCCGGCCCGACACGGCCCGACACGGCCCGACACGGCTGTGCAGACGCTTTTCGGAACCTAATAACTTGGCACCACTGCTCTGATTGAGATCGGGTTTCACCATTGGATAGGTCCATCAAATAAATTTTGTTTTTGACATGGTGCGTTCTGATAGGGGTGGTGCCACAGCGCGTGGCAGTTGGCACACGCAAACGTCGAAATTAACCAAAATAATTATTGATAAAAAATGGCTTTATTAATCCTAATCATTAATTTATACGATGAAGCATGCAGCGCTCAGGACGTACTCCCTTTTGGCGGATTCGAGAAAGGAGATCATGAACAATTTACTAAAACTGAATTTTTATGTTGGCATGCATTGAGGCTGCAATTTTTCTGGATAATTAAAAGGACTAAAAGGACTATGTGTTACTACCACGTGTGCTCCCTTACCATTTCATATTTAAAACCTGTTTTACCTTTACCAGAGTGCGCCCGCTCGGTCATCGCCAAAAAGGCGTTTTACTGGTATATAGGTTTATATGACTCGCATGATAACCGAGCGGGCGCGAAGCGCCCGTGAGGTTTCTCGTCAAGTTACTAGACAAATTTACATTTGACCAGGCCCGAACCGGCCCGAACCGGCCGTACATACGCTTTTTGGAAGCTAATAACTTTGCAACCACCGCTCCGATTGAGATCGGCTTCTCACCATAGGATTGGACCATCAAATCAATTTTGATTTTTGTATAGTGCGTTCTGATAGAGGTGGTACCACAGCGCGTGGCACATGCAAACATCGAAATGAACAAAAATCATTTTTGATCCCAAAAAGGCTTGATTTATTTCAGCATTAATTTATACGATGAAGCATGCAGCGCTCGACGTACAGGGAGTTACGTCCGAGCGCTGCATGCTTCATCGATAAATTAATGCTCTCCCTTTTGGCGGATTCGAGAAAGAGGTCATGACAAATGTAATACAACTGATTTTGTATGTAGTTTGTCCCAGGAAGCAACAGATACCGCTCGGTTACCGACCGATTAAGGCGTTTTACTGGTTTAGATGGAGATAATTGTCCGCTGAATATTTGAGTTTTGCTTGACATTATAAGTTGCCGAGGCTGTAACTCGAAAACCATTTGACGGACGAGGCTGAAAAGTTCACAACGTGAATCAACAGCCTAGATAACCTCAGATACGTAGTTTTATCGAAATATGAGATGTAGTGTGTTATTTAGGGATTGTTTTGGTCGATCTGTTTTGGAATACCCCAATTCCCCCCCCCCCACCAACGAAAAATAGGTAGGCAAATGCATATCCCCAAACCGTTCCGAGGGTTGTGATTTTTGTTCGGGAAGGCGAGGTTTTCCCCCTCCCCGCTCAACGAATTTTCGTGCTGACGACCCAACGCCTCCCCCCCCCCCCCCCCCCCCCCCCACTCAAAGACCTTTCCCGCTGACGATCCGACGCCGCCCTCCCCCTCCCCCCTGCTCAAGCACTCTGCTCTGACGACCCGATGCCACCCCCCCCCCCCCCCCGGTCAACACTTTTCGCTGACGAAACGGAGCGAAATCCCCCCCCCAAATTCGAAACATAGATCCGCCACTGCGCAGATCGCATAAAATAGGACTCCGCCAAATACTGCAAACAGTTGAAGGAAGGCTCGTCATGAAGTCGGTACGTATTCTGCAAGCGCTGCTTTACGGCTAGTCATATTGCACTTTATTTTGTTCCGTTTTGGAATGTGATCCCATTGAATTTGGGATCGGCCTATATCTGGATAGTATTTCTCCAGCTCGGTTGTATACCATGTTGATAGGCCATGAGAACTGCGCATGTGCTCAGGTAATAGGTACTCATGGAGATTTGCGGCCTGAATACCTACGTGCTATTTGTTTCATGATCTATCCATTTTGTCGCGCTGGCTGCTGCTGTGTTCAGAACGTTAAAAGGGTAGCGACCTTAGAACCGCTGGATAGATAAACATTAGCAAAAAAACTATCGCCGTACCCGACCTAAAATTGGAATTACTTCTCAAGCCAAATTGACGAATAAGAATGTCATTCCATTATAACTTGTTGAAACGTATTGCTCATGTCAAACTGAATACCTATATGAATTATATCATCTAGCATGTTTGATGTTTTCACTTGATTGGTATTTAATTTTCTTAGAGCATTTTAGTATTCGATGTACCGATTGCCCAGTTCATTTCAATAGATGCAAGGAATGAAATAACATGAAATCAAGCAAAACTGCTTTCTCCTATATGTGTAGATTGTAGCCTCCACTCTCTCCAGTTGACGCGCCCCTTAACCATTAGGTTGTCCTTGTGTTGCCTTGAATAGGTTCTATGTGCTTTTGATTGTACTCGCTCAGTGAAGATCTAAATTAACATTAAATGAGTGCATTGCGTGTGAACTAAGGCTGAAGCATGGTCTGATCTTATCCAAGCCAGTGCCCAGTCGTAAATAATTTGATCTGATCCACGTCTGTATATTACATTTTCAGCAATTTTCCCTATAGGCTCTCCAGATAATTAACTGACCATTGATGCTGGAATTTAATATCACCTATAACAGGGCTTGGGATGGTTTAATAGACTGTCAAGTCTCTGTGTGTTCTCCATTAGCCCACACTTCCTGCTCGTCCGTAGAGTGTCACGTATGCTCAGTTTGTACTCACCCTACGACCCGGCTACTTCTTTGTGTACAGACTGTGTTGTTTCTGACGCTGCTGTGCTGGCGCTGCTGGCTGTCAGCCAATCAGAGACCACGTCTGGGTATGTAACTTCAGGCCGCCAAAGCTCGTGACTATCTCGCTGCTCTGCAGTCATCATGCAAACACGAGATAGATGCTCCCAGATACACTAATACGTGTTCTCTTTGTCCCTGCACAGCAGAGGTTTAGGATTGTCGGCAAAACAAAGGATCTAGCACATCGGTATTTTGCGAAGGAAATACCTATGTGCACGATAACCACATATTTTGGCTTCATTATGCTACAGTGGACTCTGACGAAATATATTTTGCATTCTTCTCATTCGTGTAATTTCAAGCTAGCACTATTTTTGGCTTAATCTTCTTGTGTACAAGCGACCATTAGACAGTGCTTCACCAATACTCTTCAGGTGCAGATATGCGCTGCTTAGCTCACAGCTGATTGAGAGGTGCGTCTACACTGTAAAGCAATATGCGCCGCTTAGCTCACAGCTGATTGAGAGGGTGCGTCCTACACTGTAAAGCAGATATGCGCCGCTTAGCTCACAGCTGATTGAGAGGGTGCGTCTACACTGTAAAGCAGATATGCGCCGCTTAGCTCACAGCTGATTGAGGGGGTGCGTCTACACTGTAAAGCAGATATGCGCCGCTTAGCTCACAGCTATTGAGGGGGTGCGTCTACACTGTAAAGCAGATATGCGCCGCTTAGCTCACAGCTGATTGAGAGGGTGCGTCTACACTGTAAAGCAGATATGCGCCGCTTAGCTCACAGCTGATTGAGGGGTGCGTCTACACTGTAAAGCAGATATGCGCCGCTTAGCTCACAACTGATTTAGAGGGTGCGTCTACACTGTAAAGCAGATATGCGCCGCTTAGCTCACAGCTGATTGAGAGGGGTACGGAGGCCACGGAGGCTACACTGTAAACGTGTACCTCTATGCGACGATAACAGCACATCAGTTGACTCAGCTACAGTTCCAACCAGACCCACGTTTACAATATATGTGCGTCGGCTGACTGGTACCCAACAGGCACTCCTTCGACTACGGATACGGCGCTACAGCCCACTGTACTCCTACAGAGGCTACGGAGGCTACGGAGGCTACGGAGCTACGGAGGCTACGGAGGTTACGGAGGTTACGGAGGCTACGGAGGCTACGGAGGCTACGGAGGCTACGGAGGCTACGGCGGCTACGGAGGCTACGGAAGTTACGGAGGCTACGGAGGTTACGGAGGCTACGGAGGCTACGGAGGCTACGGAGGCTACAGAGGCTACAGAGGCTACAGAGGCTACGGAGGCTACGGGAGCTACGGAGGCTACGGAGGCCACGGAGGCCACGGAGGCTACGGAGGCTACGGAGGCTACGGAGGCTACGGAGGCTACGGAGGCTACGGAGGTTACGGAGGCTACGGAGGTTACAGAGGCCACGGAGGCTACGGAGGCTACGGAGGCCACGGGGGCTACGGAGGCTATGGAGGCTACGGAGGCTACGGAGGAGGCTACAGGCGATACAGCTACAACCCGTATGGTGGCTACGGCTACCCCCGCTCCGGCTATTACTGATCACGATACCTCAGTCTCCAGCGACGGCGGACTGAAGCCAACACTTTACACTGGCGTCATCACAGGACCATGACAGTACAAACAATGACGTCATCACAGGACAGTGACAGGACAAACAATGACGTCATCACAGGACAATGACAGGACAAACAATGACGTCATCACAGGGCAATGACCGGACAAACAATGACGTCATCACAGGGTAATGACAGGACAAACAATGACGTCATCACAAGGCAATGACAGGACAAACAATGACGTCATTACAGGACAATGACAGGACAAACAATGACGTCATCACAGGACAATGACAGGGCAAACAATGACGTCATCACAGGACAATGACGTGTCGTGACAGACAGAAACGGCCCGGCTTCCTCGGAACTGTCCCAGCTCTGCTCTGTTGCTGATCTGTTCCGCACGTTTTCATGTCGTATGACGGGGTCCTCATGCTATTGGGCACAGCATAATCCGCTTTGTGTGTGCCACGTAAGGTTAGAGCTGTTTGCCTTGGGTGAAGCCGATTATACATGATACAATGGCTGCTTCAAGTCTGACCATTTTTTGCGTGTCAAAATACATGAGATTGTTTCGCATGTGCTGTTTCATTACAAGCTTCGTGTCAGACGCATGGAGGGCGCATTATTGTGGTCGATTATAGGGATGCAAAAATTGGCAAACAACTTGTACGATGTATTCCCTATTCTATAGTTTGATGCCAAGTTTGATGCTTGAAATAGGTGCTGAGAAGGCAACAACTTTTTTATTTCTATTGCCGTGCATTTTGCAAGGCATGTCAGTTCGTCAATAACACATTTACTTACCATAACTTTTCGACAGTTTTGCGTATTACAATTAACTTTGGGTGCTTCATCGAAACGGCTTTCGTAGGCACGATGAGGTTGTTTCCATTCTGCTGCTACTACGACAGTAGACACTGGGACAGTGGATCTCAATCGGCACGGATTATTACAAAACGCTGCAACGACCGCGTCTAGGGCCGAGGTAGCCACCCACATTGACAGCATCCGTTCACCAATCACCGCCCGTGCATCCGTGCACCAATCACCACCCGTGCATCCGTACGCCAATCACCGCCCGTGCACCCGTGCATCCGTTCACCAATAATTGCTCCCGACTTAGATGGAGTGACAAGTGACCTTCTCCAGAAGCTGTAGTTCACATGGAGAGCCGGTTTGTGTCCTTCGCGCAAACTCTCTTCCTTCCTGATGAAGTTACTTTATTTGATTGATGTTCAACAATGGCTTCTATCATTTATGGATGTAATCTCCCTAAAATCGAATGCCTGCGTGGGTCTGTGCCGCGATAAATGCCGACACATCAAGGTTTGTTTGGTATAATTATCAGGAGCTTATCAACTATACAACAATACTGTGATGTTTGTGGGAGTTGTTTACCAGGCATTTATCACTCATCACGTGTCGCTAATGCTCGGAATCTCTTATATTGGCATGCATTTTGTAAATACCAATCCCGATTACTGACGAGACCAAGACAAGATAAAATAGCGTACATTTTTGTAGAATGCTTTTGAAAAAGTATCAGAATACGATGACACATGTACGTTACAATAACAACGTTACAATGACAACGTTACAATAACAACGTTACAATGACAACGTTACAATAACAATGTTACAATAACAACGTTACAATAACAACGTTACAATGACAACGTTACAATAACAACGTTACAATAACAACGTTACAATAACAACGTTACAATAACAACGCTACAATAACAACGTTACAATAACAACGGTACAAAAACAACGTTACAATAACAACGTTACAATAACAACGTTACAATAACAGCCAAGCGGTATGTAAATTTACCCACCTTAAACGTAAAACATTACCGTGTTTTGTACATGCACAAAGCGATATGTCATTGCACATATACCGAGCTGAAACACGTATAGCTCATCTGAGCGCTGTGTTACTTTACCTTATGCTCGTGTCTTACTTATGGTGTCCGTAATAACTATCTCCGCATTCCATTGTGTCTGCCAGCACGCGTTCCTCGCTTAAAGATCGCATTTCTCCTGCTTAGCTGGCTCTTACGACTCGTTGATCAGAGGAGTCTGCGCAAAAAACATCACGAGCAGGCCAAGTCACGCCTGTTTCGAGTTTGCGAGCGCTGACTGATGCAGACTGATGGAGTTGATGGAGTTATTCCTGACCTCGGTATTATCGATAGACCTTGGACTACCAGTGGTTACCACCGCAAGTCACTCCATCCATGTTCGATATTATGTAGTACACCACGAGCGAGTATAAATATGCAGTTAATCGACGAGGCGAAGCCGAGTCGATTAACGCATCTGTATACTCGCGAGTGGTGTAATCATTTTATCCCACGCCGCTATGCTAAAAAAATCAGCACCAGCAGTGATATATTTTCGCAATATTTTCGCATTCCTAGCTCAGCTTTGTTACTACCAGTAGTATATTGGTGTAATTTAAGACAAATTTGCCCATATTTACTAAGAATCGGTCGAAAGCTTACTAAAGCCCCACCCCAAGATTTCACAGCCGTGGATTATCAGATTGAAATCACCATATGGGGATTAAATTCAGAGTTAACTGACGGTCGGTTAAAAAATATCTTTAGCACGTGATTCAATGGCAAAGAGAGATATCGGCATGGGATAAGTACAATTAATCACCAGTAATTAGGAATGCTATAAAGCACTCTATTTCGTGTTATGAAAATAAGGAACATGCATTTTGTATTACCACCACCATTGATATGATTTGTATTCCCAGTGCTCTGTTTGTCATGGCAACGTGAAATTGGTTTATTTATTTAAAAATAGCCGATTGGCTTGCACGAAAGGCTTTAGGTTTAGAGCACAATGCTAAGGCCAGCTTATTTCCTGTACCCTGAATCCACCACCCAATAATGCGGTACCAGTACCAGTTATCACATCATACATATATACATGTGCTTATGAGCATAAACATGCATTTGCTTTTTGTCCGTTTAGAAACAGGATCTTCACGATTAGCTATAGTACGAGATTAGCTATAGCTCGTAGAGCTGTCGTCTGCAAGTTAAGAATGCAGTAATGCTGGTTTGCTCTTGATTCTTGCCAGCTCAAGATCTAAATTATCTTTCCAGCACAACTAGTCCCGTTTAGTACCATGTTCGGTATGAAATCATGTTTCTTGGAGGAGAAATGTCGCAATACAAGTTTAAGTCGTTTGTTACCGAGCGGGCGCGAAGCGCCCGTGAGGCTTCTCGTCAACTTACTAGACAAATTTACATTTGACCCGGCCCGAACCGGCCCGAGCCGGCCCGGCCCGAGCCGGCCCGGCCCGACCCGGCCCGACCCGGCCCGACCCGGTCCGATCCGGCCATACAGACGCTTTTCAGAAACTAATAACTTTGCAACCACTGCTCCGATTGAGATCGCATTTTGCCCATTGAATAGGACCATCAAATACATTTTTATTTTGGTATAGTGCGTTCTGTTCTGGGGTGGTATCACAGTGCGTGGCACACAGAAACGTCGAAATGAGCCAAACCCATTCTTGATCAAAAATGGCGTTATTAATCTGAGCATTCGTTTTGTATACGCAGAGGCATGCAGCGCCCAGGAGATACTCCCTTTTGGCGGATTCGAGAAAGAAGATCATGAACAATTTAATCAAGCTTAATTTTTATGTTGGCATGCATGGAGGCCGGACAATATTTATGGAGGACTAAAAGGACTATGTGTTACTACCACGTGTGCTCCCGTACCGTTTCATATTTCAAACATGTTTTAGCTTTACCGGAGCGCGCCCGCTCGGTCATCGCCAAAAAAAACGCGTTTTACTGGTATGACTGTGGATTTCATAACGACTTAATTACAAAGTCGGGTTCTGTTCGCTCTAGCTCTGCCAAAAACTCTCCTGCATTGTTAGCTGGCTGGTACCATGCCTGCCCAAAAGGTTGCCACTAAGCCTGGCCAACAGTAAACGTGTCCGTCTGCAGACGGACAGTCCGCCTTCAGGCGCGATTGCAGGCCTTCATGGACATGGGCGGATCCAGAGGGGAGGGGGGGGGGGGGGGCACGGGGCCATGGCCCCTCCAAACCACCTGAAATCGGCGCAAATTTGACACATTTCCTGAGATAATGTAAAATCTAAGCAACTTTTACTAAGGAAAGTTGGCTTAAATCAGTTATCGATGCACAAGCAAGCGAAATCCGATGAGTTTTCAGAATTGTGTGGGACATTTTGCGATTCCCCCCCCCCCCCCCAAACAGACCCAAACCACCCATTCTGGATCCGCCTTTGTTCATGGAACAGTTCATATCTGGAGAGATTTGTTGTTGACGGGATTTATCTCCGAGTTCGCTAGCTGTGACATTGATCGCGACTCTTTTCTTAGCAGTGCGTTTATCAGTGCGTTCACCGAACTCGCCTCCTTTGAGGCGACACAAAACACGAGAAACGTGTCTTTGAGCCGTTGATAGTCATCTATAACGGTGTTATTATCAGTGCAAGGGATTAACACACACGCCGGAATATGATGTTTGTACTGATCGCACTTCTTTGTCGTCCTTGTGCCATACACAAACTTTGATTTTCAAAACCATGACAACATGGCGGGTGCAAACAAACACTGTAAACATGTCATGCAGTGCAGATGGCTGCCGATGTGTGTACGTGCCGTTCAGTTGGGTGTGTGGTGCTGTACCAGTCCGGAATCCCCCAGTCCACTGGCCGCTGTGTGTACGTGCCGTTCAGTTGGGTGTGTGGTGCTGTACCAGTCCGGAATCCCCCAGCCCACTGGCCGCTGTGTGTACGTGCCGTTCAGTTTGGGTGTGGTGCTGTACCAGTCCGGAATCCCCCAGCCCACTGGCCGCTGTGTGTACGTGCCGTTCAGTTTGGGTGTGGTGCTGTACCAGTCCGGAATCCCCCAGCCCACTGGCCGCTGTGTGTACGTGCCGTTCAGTTTGGGTGTGTGGTGCTGTACCAGTTCGGAATCCCCAGCCCACTGGCCGCTGTGTGTACGTGCCGTTCAGTTTGGGTGTGGTGCTGTACCAGTCCGGAATCCCCCAGCCCACTGGTCCCGAGTCGACATATAACATCGGCTTGTTACCGCTCTGTTTGGACGAGACGAGCTGCATCCGCGAGGTGCCTCGCTCTGACGTTACCAGATATTCCAGATTTGGGAGTAGACAAAAGAGCTGGTTCATGCATTGCTGATAGCTAAAGCCAAACTTTACAGGAAAAAGGCAGCCAAAACAGCTTCAACCCGGATGTTGTAAAATTGTTTTTGTATTGAGAAAAGAAAATTGTGTGTGTAAAATTATATTTTATTTGAGAAAAAGGAAGGAAACCAAACGCCATACATAGTTCGTGTAAGACCAACAAGCACTGAACCAAAAACACTAAAAACCATCGTGATCGTAAATAGCTAGACCGTTAATTGCGTCATTTTGGAAATGCATAGATGGGACAATCTACTTTTCTCTTCCCATAATTTAAAGGAAATAGTTCACCTTCAACATTAGTTTTAAACTGAGATAGCAGTTTTGTAGCCCGTGTTGGAAACCCCTATCTGCAAGTTTTCTTGACTGAAAAGACTCTCCAACCGAATATATTTGAGTTTTTGGCGAAGGAATGCGGTGCTGGCGAAAGAATGTTGTACTGGTTTTAGCCCGGGCAGAGGCTATACCATCAGCCAATCAGCTTGCAGCTGGTGCTAGCGAGCGAACGCCGGCCGCCGGTTGGCACATCTCCAATGTGAGTCTATCTTTACGCGACTACTTTCGAATCTGATTGGCTGAACCATTTTTGTACATTCGCGTGACGTCAGGACTCTGACTCAGAGAGTATGCATATAGTTTTGATAAACAATACAAATTTACGGCCTTCTGTCCTGAATCGGCGCGATATAAGGCCATTTTTGACAATATAAAAATTAATTGTATTAAAAATATGATCAAATAGTGTTGGGTAAAAATATTTCAAGGTGAACTATTTCCTTTAAACGACGTGTGCATTTCATAAATTAGTTAGTGGGCATTGTACGCCAATGCTAAAACTGATCACTTTTATTATTTACACCAATGGCATGAAGTTAAATGTTCCATACTTTTGGCAACGAAGGTGATATTGTCAAAATCGACCGAAGCCCTTCAGAGATGGCGCAAATCGTACCATGCAACAGCCATAGGAGTAATGCTGAAATTATCCTAGAATGGGGGACAGGCTGCCCCCCTGCTTCCGCCGCCACTGGAGACCGTAACTGTTCATGAGATCACAGATGCTCCAAATCGTTGCATTCCTCTCTTCAAGCTCTTATCTTATCAGTAAGCATTTCTAGCTACACATGACATTGAAGAGATGTGTGTGCAATTGACGTCAATGCAAATTATAACAGCATTTTTTGGTGTTCCAACAAGTTGAGATAGCATAAAAGGTAGATACCGCAAACTAGGAACGATGTATTCCATCTGAAGATTGTTGGTATGCTGATCAGGATGGCAGTACTGATAGACGTCCTCTTATGGGACGTCCTCTAAATGATACTGAAAATACAACTAAAATCATGCTAGGAGTGGAGATCGTCATGAATACTGGTCCACTATTGATGCGACCATATATAGATAGCAGACTTACTAGATAGGGAAATCCGCATCTTTCCAGTTGTGCATCCACAAAAATGCTCCCCTTGTTATCTTGCGAACCAATGACCGCATTGTAACGCAGAACGCGGCAATAAAAAACTCTCAACGAGACGCATTGGAGCATAGTTACAACTTCAGTCAAATGTCACATGTCAGACACATCAAGTCAAAGGTCAACTCGAGGCATTTGAGTACATGGGTCAATTCATGGCCTTACGGTGAGAACATGGTCGCCCAAAGTTATATATGCTCTCAAAGGTATAATAGTTATGCTGTATATGTGCAAGACATATATTAAGTAAATTCCAAGGTCAATGTCAGGTCAAAAAGGTTATCAAATTATTTGCAATTAACACGCGCCCTGGAGCGCCTCTGAGAATTACACGTCCTGGAGGGAGGGGGCGGATTTCCTCCTCCCCATATGATATCGAAAACCACGCAACGTAACGACAAGCGGAAAACGGTGTTAGATAGCTCGAGACAAGCTCTATCGAAAGTACATCAGTCTATTTTTTTAGGTCAGGTCAATATTGAGGTCACCTGAGGTTATCAAAGATCAGATTTGCCAGTTTTAGGACTTCGCTCCAGAAATTCCCAGATATCACATGAACTATGATAGCTACGAACAAAAAGAAAACAATGAAAAGCCCTTGAAAAATTAAATCGCTGGGGTGTCCTCAGATTTGAGCTCAGATAAATAGTTTAGGCTCCAGAGGTCATCAAATGTAAAAAATGTTATTTTTGGCAAAACTGTTTTTCGCAAATAACGTTTTACCTAATAAAGATAAAGCAGTACGTTTAACGGTATGATGTGTGTCTTGTCAAGGCGCTTTGAATCATGTTCATGTTGGCTAAGTTAGGTTAACTACGAAATTTGACCTCAGGTCAAGGTCAAGTGGTGACCCAAGTAGGTCATGTTGCATATTGGGAGACGTGTCTCGACGAGAAAACACATGGGTACCGTTTTCACTTCTCTATCTTCATTATGTCGGTAGTAATTGAGAAAACAGTGGTGGCGGTCACGAAATTTACCTGACCTTAGGTCACCGATATAAAAAAATCCGTGATAAAAAATTGTAAGTATCTATAACCTTATCGAATCCTGTGTAAGATTGAAACTGATCAGCTTAAAACTGTGGCTGCGGTACTACCGCAAACGTTTTGGAGGTGGGGTCATCACGTGACCTGGTCTGGTGACCTGACCTGAGATGACCCGAGGTCAAGAATTTGACATAATGTGAGTTGTTTATTTCAAAACAGGTATGCATAAAACCGCGGCGCTGCGCGCCGCCGTTTTTGCGGTATCTTTGAAAAACCGGAGGGGTGGGTGGATTTCGCCCCCCCCCCCTCCAGGGCGCGTGTTAATATACTTAAGTCACGAGACACATGTTTTATGGATCCTTGTACACGTAGATTTGGATAGTGGTATCCAATTTTACAAACTGACCTCATGTGTCAAGGTCAATGTAATTTAGTGAAGTTCGTGTCAAGGTCAGTTCAAGGTCAGGTCACAAACAGTAAACACAAAATTGATAAATCTAAATGAAAAACTACGTTTCTTTACAAGCTTTGTGGCAGAAATACAACTTGGTTATATTTTTTGGCTGTATCCGGTCAATAATGGTAGAAATGTTCAATCAGAATTTACGTCATATCTCATGGTTGAAGAGATATATAAGCCAGTTTAAATGGTGATAATATTTTGAAATTTTGCTTTGTGTCGTCCATGCGTGCTTCTCCAATAACCATCTGGTGTTTAAATATTTTGAACATCAAAAAACAATTTCTTATTTTGGGGGTAAGAACCAAGCATGTTTTTTTTTAACTGAGATAGCAGTTTTAGATAATGCAAGTTGGAACCATGTGCACACTTCGATTGCATTTTCATCCAATTCTCGACGTTTTGCGATTTGTCAAATTTAAGCTAACAGTCTCACCAAACTCGTGTGTGCCTACATAGTGGTGTCACTAAATCAAATATATCTCAAATATTTTTCTCGCCAAATCGCTTCAGAATTGCAGACGGCGGATATTTATGGGGGACTAGCTGGGGTACCCGACATTGCCCGGGAAACTAAGTACCTGGCGGTGTCTTGGAAGCCAAAACACACCAGGTGGCTTACAACCCATAAGCCAGACTAGCAAAAATACACAATACCGGCCGTTCTATAATCGGAGCATTGAAACCAAGGCCAGTCATGAATCTAACTTTAGAGTGTTCTAAATTTAGATTTCTCTCCCACTATGCCATCAACTGATACTGGCCCCTGGCACTATGGCTAAAAATTTGAGCATCGAAATGCCTTGAAATGCATTGAAATCAAGGCCACAGTCGTGAATATAACTTTAGAGCAATGCATTGCAACCAAGGTCACAGTCGTGAATCCAATTTTAGTGCACTCTGTCAGTCAATACTGCAGTAATTAGTACTCTAAATATACATTTCTCCCCCACTATGCCACTAATGTCAGTCTGGCAATTCCATGGGTGTCACTAACACATGATGATGACAATTGGGGCGTATGGTTGTACCAAGTACCAACTGCATTGGTCATATGTCCCACTCTAACCCAAAGCTTGGATAAGAACATTGGCTATCATGCTATCAGAAGGTAATCAATACTGACCCACTAAAGCACCATGCGTTGGTATTATCTGCATTCTGGTAGCATGGATTCTGAGGTTAGGATAATAGGACGTGTCCGAAGATTCAACTTTTACCTAATCTATGTATCGTCTACACCACCAATAGCATGAAAGGGGTGTCACTAACACAATATGATGACAATTGGGGCTTATGGTTGTACCAACTACCAACTGCATTGGTCATATACCCCACTCTAACCCAAAGCTCGGATAAGAACATTGGCTTTCATGCTATCAGAAGGTAATCAATACTGACACACTGAAGTGCAATGCATTGGTATTATCTGCATTCTGATAGCATGAAGTCTGAGGTTAGGACGTGTCCGGAGATTCACCTCTTACCTACTCCATGTGCTGTCTTCACCACCAATAGCATGAAAGTCCAGTATGTCGATGTATCTTGTCATGACCATAGTTTAGGTGTTTGCCTACATTATCACAGTTTAAAATGGCTAAAAATGAATGTTTCCAATGAAATAAAATATAAATTCAGTAAGATCAGTAAGAAACATGGGGCAACATACTCACATCTTTCAGGCTGTGCATGGAAAGAAGTTGAAACCTCTACCATTTTCTCTTATTCTTTTCCACATCCTCCATGGCCCCTTGATAACAGACACTGGTAAACAAACTGAAACATGACTCGTATAAAGATGAGGGCACACTGAGAGTCAAAACACCGCCCCAAACTAAAAAATGCACGCTGCACGGTCATAAAATAGTAATAGGGCCTTGCATAGAATACTCTAAATGTATATTTCTCCCCTACTTCTGCTGTTTAAAATAGCTGCAGAATGAATGTCACAAAAGCGCAACATATGAAGAAATTCAGGCCCACTAAGTACAAATATAATTGCAATCAATATCAATATCCACGCTTTCACAATTTGCTTGACAAATATAGAGGTCCGATCTAAATGGTATTGGTACGCTGACATGCCTGCCATCATGCTGATTCAGAGAATGTATGGGTTTTGGGTCCATCACCAAGGGTTTTCGGGTTTCTGGCGTAGGAACGGTTTGAATTTGCCCTTTATATAGGAAATGGTACGCGAAGTTCATTGTTGACTGCCTTATTGGTTTTTGAGTAAATGCAATTGCAATTGTTCTTGGGTTATACAGGAGAATTTCGTCCCCTGCCAGTCAATTGCGAGTTAATGAGAAACCTTACCAGTCAGAATATATGTTCCCTTCCGACTGTTGTGCTGTGGCTGTTGACTCAGCGTTGAAGATACCTAACTTGTGTACCACAGGAAAATGTCTTTACCAGTGCACATTTATCCGAGCTGACCCTCCGATAGAACACCTGTGTTTTATTTCAACAGTGGAGCCGTCTTTGCTGACGATTTAAACATATTTAGGCTGACGATTTATACGGTTATCTTGAGTAAACTGTCTTGAGACGGATCCAGCAGCCTTCGTGGAAATCATGTGGTACGTGCAGCGCTGTTACACAACTGGGCTGCTGCGTGCACATTTCGCATATATTTTACCACAATCCATTTATTCACAGCTCATCAAATGGGTTTCTACATGTATGTATGTACCTAGCATGTAACTACTTATGATTTAAATGGATCAGGAAAAAGATAATTATGCAATGAGTAAAGTCACAAAAATAATACTTTATTTTGTATTCACAAAACTGTGGCGGATGCATTACGCGCAGCAATCCAAGTTCCTCGCTCTTTGTTCATGTTTGACCTTGTAAGCGCGAGACTGACGTTGCCCGTTCAGTACGCTTTCAGACCGTTTTATCTAAAGCCCAGGCTACACTATGCGTGATTTCCTGAAAATCACGCCGCGTGTTATCCGAGTTAGCGGGATTTGCGTGAAATGCGCCGACGGAGCAAGTTCAGCTGATAGTAAATGCATTGGGTGAGCTACACTGGCACATCTTGCAATTTCGGATGAAACGTCATTGGGTGAGCTACACTGG
>JAXIVJ010004038.1:0-87211 GCA_036785665.1 Chirona hameri
ATACATAGACCTATCTAAGTGTAGATGTCCTTCGGTGAGTCAGCTTGAACTTTGCTGTTTATACTGAGACTGAACTTTGTGTGACACTTCTTTTGCTAGGTTGCGTTGAAGACGGCACATGACCCCTTTACCATCTCTTCATATGAAATTTTGGTATCGAGCTGCTGCCGGAAAGATAGTAGTAGTGCGCCTTTCTATCAGTTTTGTTTGTTCAAAAGTCACTTCCTCCTGGTGGCGAAGGGACAAGTTTTATAGCTCCGAGTTGACAAGTTTTATATATGCTCCGAGACGGCCTTTGTCATCGTCTCAACCTGATCATTTTGTCATCGTCTCAACCAGAGTATTTACTTTCTTGAGCACTCCCTTCTCGAGAGAGTTGAGAGTTTCCTTCGTCTTTGAACAGACTTGCTTTTCAGAAGCGTTGAAGATGGAGACGTCACAGGACACCAGTGGAGCATGGAAAACTTGCCTGCGGCATTAACTGCAGCCTTTGGGATCCTCTGACAGGCACTGTGGTACCAGGCTAAGCATTTGTCACATCTAATTCCGTTTTCCCCATCTTTGACTGGATCTCCACAGCGTGGCTTCCCTGACCCCCCTTTGCATATCGTTAACTCTGGCCCTTTCTCACTCGGTGTGCGTAATCTGCCACCCCAGATAGTAAATACGTTGTCGTCTAACTTCTTGACAAATGTTTCCATACCTTCGCCTGTAATGCCGACGGCCTCCTCACTTCCCAATCCTCACTTCGATCGCACTTATTTAGGTTGTCATTTCCATTTCCGTTACTTTTGTTGCCCCCGGTCACGGGTCAAAACTGAGCGCGTTCGTGTTGTAACGTTCGGTTCACACGTAACGACAGTGCGAGGCGGGGAGATAGGTGGCGTTGCAGTCGTCGCAACATTTGATAACGTTATCGTTTCAGTCGGTTTCGGCCAGCCCCGTCGGGGATACGTCTGGGATCGAGGTAAAGTTGGCATCATGTTGGGATCTGTGTGCCGTTCGGGTTACCGTCGGGGATCGAGGTAAAGTTGGCATCATGTTGGGATCTGTGTGCCGTTCGGGTTACCGTGGATGCCCAGAAGATAGGTTTGAGCGAAGGTCGCCAGGGCTTCGAAAACATGTCCGTCCTGGCCGAGAGCGCGATGATCATCTACTACTTGGGACTTGGAAACGAATTTCGGTGTTCACCAAAATCTGGTATTTGATTTTTGACGAAATGGTATGGAAAATATTCCTTCCACTCTGTTCATCGTGATTATGTGCCCTACTGCCCTTAAAAATCAACAAACATTGAGTAAAAAGGCAACCAAATTAGCAGTTAACTTATTCACCCAACGACGGCCTAGTTAATGGTTGCAACCCTCAATTTTTGCAAATTGGTTCATGTATTTTAAACATTAGGATTTTTGCTTTGTTTTGTCTCTGGCTGTATATAACACTAGGCTTAAGCTTATCATGATTTTTTCTTCTAAAAAAATAATCATGAAACAATGGAAAAATGTCATTGAAATCGGAAGTTCACTTATGCACCCAACGGCGACCTATTTAGTGTCGGCGATTTGTTTCATTGACCAATCAGGGACGTTGTCGCGCTTCTTGGCGCACGTACTTCATTTCTGACCCTATGACTTTTTACAATTCAACATGCCACCCAGAGATAGTGATGGATCATACTGTTTCATCACCATATATAAGTACATATTTTTAATTGTAATTTTAGAAATTTAAAAGTTGTTATTTCACTTTTAAATTGAGATGCGATCAATTTGATACCATACATGTGTAATACATAATGCAGATAAACACACCAAAAGGTCATTATTTCCCTTTAACGACCGGTACTCCCAAGTACTTGTTAACGAATTTCGGTTCCCACCAAAATCCGGTATTGCTTTTTGACGAAATGGTATGGAAAATATGTCTTGCACTCTGTCTATTATTATTATCTGCCCTACTACCCTTAACAATCAATAAACATTGAATAAAAAGGTATCCAAATTAGCAGTTAACTTATGCACCCAACGACTTCCTAGTTAGTGGTTGTGACCCTCAATTTTTTTAAAACAATTGTCATAATGATTAATTTATGTTCAACATTAGGAGTTATGTATAGTTTTATATCTGGCGGTATATAATACAATGCTTTAGCTTACCAGTAAGCCGCTTTAATCGGCGAAGGACGAGCGAGCCCGTAGAAACCCGATAGCAATGGTCTCAAACCACATACCAACCAATTTCAGCTTAATCGTTCCAGTCGTTTCTGAGTTACGGAACAGGGGTGTGCACGTTTCAGTGGTTTCAGAGACCGGGAAGTGGCATTCCTGACCTGACCCTCGCCGCGCACGGACGCTCCCCCTCCCGCTCCCCGCGACCGATGTCCGCCAGCTGTGACAAACAAGTGCCGGTGCGAGCGACTGAGTGAGCGAGCGGAGATACAAGTCTTAGGAAACAGATCAAGGCCAAAGACGATTCAATTTCTGAACTGAGACAAACAACGGATGATCAAGAACAGTACAGCCGCAAGTACTGTCTTGTGGTAAAAAGCGTGGCAGGAAAAAATAACGAAGACGCGTGGAAAATCGTGACCGATCTGGCGGCCGCGGCCGGAGTGCGCGTAGAAACCACGGACATCGACGTGGCGCACCGGCTGCGGAGCCGTGCTCGTCCTGGGATGGGTGGTGCGACTGAGAAGCCCAGGGATCTAATCGTGAAGTTCACGAACATGACGAAACGCAAGGAGCTGTGAGCGGCACGTCGACAGTCCACTAAGGACAACTCAATCCGCACAGAGCAGCAGAAATCCACCCGTTCAGGAAGGACCAGAACCACCTCTACAAGCACATCGAACAACGTCTTCATCACCGAGAGCCTTACCAAATACCGAGACGACATCATGCACCGTGCTCGGGAGCTCAAGATGAAGAAGAAGCTGGCCGCGGCATGGACGGACGAGGGTGTGATGAAGGTGCGTCGAGGAGAGGGAGAGAAGACTGTGGTGGTCCGTACCATCCGCGACATCTACGAGCTGATTGGACAATAGACTGGCGACAGTGAGTCGGCACCGGAGTGATAAAATTGGCAATCACAACACTTCATGATCTATCGTCAATGACCGATCTTGAATAACGATAGATGGCGCATCGATTGTGCCGCTAGGTGGCAGGATCGCAAATATAAATATCATAACGAATATTCTCCGTTACATAATAATCTTAATATTTACATGTCAATTATATCACATTACATTATATACTTTATTATATCCAATTAGATTTTGTATTTGTATTATATTGTATGTATATTATATCCAATTATATTACATTGCAATACTAATTACATCACATAATAAGGGCCTAACGCGTGATGTTCTTAATATTCTTCATTACATCCAATACCATTACATGATATGTGTACACTATATGACATATAGTTTCACTATACGGTTATATGCGCTTATGTGAGTGTGTACGTGTATGTATAAATGTGTGTTTATGTACACCTGGTATTGCCGTGAACGAGATCGTCGTGAATGTGAATGGAAATGCTGTGTTGTCTATGTTACTGTATTGTTGTTAACTGTACTGTACTGTTACTGTTACTGTATTCCTGGTCATCGCATCATGCCTTGCTGACCAGAGTGCATGCCTTCAGGGACTCTGAGTAGCAGCCGAAGCGCTGGTACACGACCGTCACTGCTACCTAGCCCAGCCTGATCAGCAGAATCAGAAACTATTCTAGATAGTTCAAATCATCATGTGATTAGCGCTTATCTTCTTCACCCAGTACCTCTTCTTCTTCCTCTTGTCAAAGCGGTTTAAACATTTCACATGTTAATATTAATAGTATCACACCACCAAACAGACTAGATGAATTGGAACAATTTGCGAATAGTAGCCATATTCACGTTCTTTGTACAACAGAAACCAAACTAGACCCAACAGTAAACCCATCACTCTACGTCTACACAATAGAGTACTCCAGACCTGTGTCGTCATTGCTTCTATCCTAATGTCCTTCTGTTCTCCTTACCTTTCCTTTGTATTTCAGAATGGTGTGATCATTGGCATTGAATACACATGTGCTAAATGACTTGAGGTCTATTTATGATCACACCATGTCAAATCAAGAGCCTATCCGATGTCCATATCCTGACTGCACATGGAGCATTCAAGAGGAAGACCGCACTACCCTCATAGCCCTGCTCCAGATGCATGAGCGGGCTACCCACCCTACACCACCTGCCAGTACCACTGCCCAGGTGGAAAAGATAAAGCGTCCTATCATCGCTGCTGGGGGAACAACTGAGGAGTGGTCCTACTTCTTGCAACGCTGGACGACATACAAGGCAGCCACACACATCAAAGGACCTGAGGCTGTGTATCAACTGCTTGACTGTTGTGAGGAGCAGCTGAGGCGGGACCTCGCCCGTCTGTTTGGAGCCCTCTCCACTGCTGAAGAAAACACTGTCCTCAAACGCATCAAAGATCTGGCTGTCCGTGCTGAAAACGTCCTGGTGGCACGTGAAGAGCTGCACAACTGCAGACAGGATAGAGACGAACCGGTACGTGCCTTTTGTGCCCGCCTGAAAGGCATCGCCCTGACATGTCAATATACAACCACCTGCAGCTGCCCCGAACCGGGAACCGTGGACTACAGCGACGAGATGATCCGAGATGGTCTCATCCGTGGCGTCTATGACCCCGAAATCAAGCTCTCCCTCCTGTCTGAGAAAGACGGAACAACCTCACTCGAAGACACTCTCCGATTCATCGAGTCCCGGGAGGGCGGCAAACAGTCTGCTCAGCGCCTAGCCGCTGCTTCAGGTTCAGCTGTGCCGGCTCACGTCAGCGCTGTCAGCAGCTTCCGTCGACAGCAGCGTGACGCCCATCGAGTCCGACAGCCCCCTGGATCCACTGATGGTGGTGGAGGATCAACCTCTCGGCCCTGTGGCTTCTGCGGCACCAGGGACCATCCTTTGGACAGAGCCAGCCGGGTGTCTAAATGCAGTGCGTATGGGCACCAGTGTGGTAAGTGTGGCAAAATGAACCATCACGAACGTGTGTGCAGATCGAGCAAACCGCGGCTGCCTGCCACTTCTCAAAGTGTCGCGGTGGCATGGTCCCAACGCTCGACTGAGTCTGACCCACCAGCCCAAACCGAGATCGCAGAACCGAGTGCTTCCACAGTGTTTGACACTCTGTGCAGTGTCAGTAAGCAGTCTGACGGCCCGCTCCCCGCACCTCACGGGCAGCTTTTGATGGAACACCATCTGTATGACTCTCTTCGTGACACCTGGGAAAGGGGGCCCTCTGCGCCACAACCTACTGTCCCTGTATTCGTCTCACATCTTCCGTGTGACTCCAGGGCCCTGGGTCTCGACACCGTCCTACGTCGACCCACCACGTCCCCACTGGTATACGCCGTCGCGGACACAGGCTGTCAGTCCTGCCTCGCAGGCACCTCGTTCCTGCGACACCTGGGGCTCGACAAACGCCACCTCACTCAAGTTCAGCTGAAAATGGCTGCGGTCAACAACGATCCCATCCACATCATTGGCGCCCTCCCTCTCCGCGTCTCAAACACCCGGGGACCCGGGGGCCTGGAGACAAGACAAGTGGTGTACTTCACTGATGCCACCGACAAATTCTTCCTCTCTCGCGGAGCCTGCGAAGCACTCGGCATCATCCCACCCGACTTCCCGAAGATTGGTACACACTCTCAGTCCAAGGCAGCACCCATCGCGGCACCCATGAGCACGTCAAGTGACACTGCTGCACCAGTATCCTGCATCACAGCCGAGTGTGACTGCCCACGACGTCAGCTCCCCCCACCGCGCCCAACTGCGCCACCGTACCCTCCCACTGAGGAAAATCGGGCTAAGCTAGAGGCCTGGCTCCTCGACTACTACGCATCCAGCACGTTCAATGTGTGCACACATCAGACCCTACCCGCGATGGAAGGTCCGCCTCTCCGTCTGATGGTAGATCCTGAAGCCACACCCGTAGCTCATCACACACCCATCCCTGTCCCCATCCACTGGCAGGACGATGTCAAGGCCGGCTTGGACCAAGATTGTCGCCTAGGAGTCGTCGAGGAAGTCCCTATCGGTACACCCGTGACTTGGTGTCACCGGATGGTGATCAACCCCAAAAAGAACGGTAAGCCCCGACGGACGGTTGACCTCCAGGATCTGAACCTCCACGCCACCCGCGAAACCCACCACACTCAGTCGCCGTTCCATCAAGCCCGGGCAGTCCCACGGGAGACGAAGAAAACCGTGTGCGACGCATGGAATGGTTACCATGCCGTGCCTCTCCACCCCGACGACCGCCACCTCACTACGTTCATAACGCCGTGGGGTCGCTACCGGTACTGCGTCGCCCCTCAAGGCTACACGGCTTCAGGAGACGGGTACAGCCGACGGTTCGACGCTCTCGTCGCCGACATCCCGCGCAAAACCAAGTGCGTCGACGACACCGTTCTATGGGCAGACAACATTGAGGAGTCATTTCACCAAGCTGTCGAATGGCTGGACCGCTGCGGCCGACATGGCATCACGCAGAACCCGTCCAAATTCCACTTCGCGAATGACGTCGCGGAGTTCGCTGGATTCGAAATCACACCGACGACTGTGCGACCGTGTCCGCGGATGCTGCAGGCGATCGAGGGCTTCCCTACTCCTCGGAACCTGACCGACGTCCGCAGCTGGCTGGGCCTACTCAATCAGGTGTCGTACGCGTTCGCATCAGCCGATCAAATGCGACCGTACCGTGACCTGCTCAAACCGGGCCAGTCCTTCGCGTGGACCGACCAGCTGGACATCCTCTTCCAGCAGTCGAAAAAAGTCATCATCGCCCAAATCAAGGACGGTGTTGAAATCTTTGACAAGACTCGCCCCACATGCCTGGCCACCGACTGGTCGAAGGAAGGACTCGGCTACTGGCTCCTACAGAAGCACTGCCAGTGCGCCGGAACTCGGCCATTCTGCTGCCACTCTGGCTGGCGTGCCGTGTTGGTTGGGAGCCGCTTCACCCACGGCGCCGAATCCCGTTACGCACCAATCGAAGGCGAGGCACTGGCCGTCGTGGACGCCCTTCACAAGACTCGTCATTTCACTCTTGGCTGCTCTGACCTGCTCGTGGCTG
Organism: Chirona hameri; assembly: GCA_036785665.1. Lineage (NCBI taxonomy): Eukaryota > Metazoa > Arthropoda > Thecostraca > Balanomorpha > Balanidae > Chirona > Chirona hameri. The sequence goes on from JAXIVJ010004038.1 coordinate 7,149, forward strand.
TGGACCATCGACCTCTGCTGAAGGTCCTCGGTGACCGCTCCCTGGAAGAGATCCCGAACCCGCGGCTTCGGAACCTAAAGGAGAAGAGCCTTCGCTTCAGGTTCCGTGTTGTTCATGTCCCTGGCATTCGGAACAACGCAGCTGACGCCGTCTCTCGTCACCCGGTTGGGGCACCCGAAGCACCTGACCTCCCTGATGACGCATCAGTTGACACCACGTCGGCTCCTCCGAACCTGCGGGACACCCCTCGCGCCTGGCCGATCCTCGACGCTCTCGCCAACGTCCGGACGCACGAGACAATCGACACCTCATCATGCACGCCATTGAGTGCCTCGGCCACCACTGATCTCATCAGGTCAATAACCTGGGACGACGTACGCACGACAACCACCAGCGATCCTGAGATGCTCCGGCTCATCGATTCCATCAACAACGGCGTTCCAGAGGCGCCGACTGACGTACCAGTCGCGATCCGACCGTACCACAGATACCGCGACCATCTCAGCGAATACGACGGCGTCGTTCTCTACAAAGACCGAGTGGTGATCCCTCCTGCCCTTCGTCATCGTGTCCTTCAGGCACTCCATGCAGCCCATCAAGGCGTGTCGATGATGGACTCTCGAGCCGCCAGTTCCTTCTTCTGGCCCGGCATGTCGCAAGCCATATCGGACACCCGATCCCGATGCGACACATGCAACCGCAACGCGCCATCCCAGCCGAGCGCCCCTCCTACGCCACCCATTCTGCCGGCATATCCCTTCCAGAGCATCTGCGCTGATTACTTCTCGCACTGCGGACGTCACTACCTGGTTGTCGTCGACCGTTACAGCAACTGGCCCATCGTCGAGGAATCCTCCAACGGGTCGAGCGGTCTGGTCTCTGCCCTGCGCAGGACCTTCGTCACCTACGGGATCAGCGAGGAACTCACCTCCGACGGTGGACCAGAATTCACCGCCACAGCGTCCGAGACATTCCTCCGCAACTGGGGCGTTGGACACCGCCTGTCATCTGTCGCATTCCCCCATGGGAACTGTCGGGCAGAAGTCGCGGTGAAAACTGTGAAGCGCCTTCTCTGCGACAACACGCTCGCCACTGGTGGCCTGAACACGGACCACTTTCAGCGCGCCATGTTACAGTATCGCAACACCCCGGATCGTGACACCCGCCTCTCCCCAGCACAAGTGCTCTTTGGCCGTCCGATCCGCGACTTCATCCCCATACACCCAGGGAGGTATCGGCCTCATAGCACTTGGCGGGAGACACTGGCCAACCGCGAGGAGGCTCTACGGAACCGGCATATGCGTACACACGAACGCCTATCTGAACACACGCAGATCCTGCCACCCCTCGCGATCGGCGACTGCGTCCGCCTCCAGAACCTGGTGGGCCCGCATCCGACCAAGTGGGACAAGACGGGTATCGTGATCGAGGTGCGTCAATTCGACCAGTATGTCATCCGTGTCGACGGCTCGGGTCGCGTGACCATCCGCAACCGTCGCCACCTACGGAAATACCTTCCATTCATGCCTCGCCCCCCGACCCCTCCGCTGCTCAATCTCCCAGGGCGGCCACTGATGTCCGATGCCCGGAATGCTCACCCCTCAGCCGCTCGACCAGCTGTCAACCCGCCACGCCCGCCAGCTCCGGTCCGCCTCACACCCGACAGCCCACGGCCGAGCCCATCTGATGCTCGATTGCATGCACCGACACCATCGACCTTGACCGCCGCCCCTGCACCTGCAGCACCCGGTACACTGCCCGTCGCTCCCCAGAGTCCACCACCTGACACACGGTGTGCTGCGAATCCCCCGCCGGCCGTACCCCATCCCACGCACACCGCTCAGTCAGAGCATGATCCCACTACACCCTGCCGCCCTTCTCGGCAAACTCGCCTGCCACCTTTCCTAGCGGAGAACTATGCGCTCACTTGATTGTATATTGGTCTCTCAGGTGTGTTATCTGCATCGTGGTGTTTGTCGCCGCTAAGTTGGCCATGGCTCAGTTGCTTGTGTAATGTATATACGCGTTGCGCTTTGAATGAAGCCATTCACGGTTGCTCGTGGTAGCAGCTACACCCAGTCTGTTTATGTTATGTTCTCATAGTTTGACTGTATCAGACTGATGTTATGTTGTATCATACTTTGAGACTTCAAAGTCTCGGGAGGGGATAGAGTACTCCAGACCTGTGTCGTCATTGCTTCTATCCTAATGTCCTTCTGTTCTCCTTACCTTTCCTTTGTATTTCAGAATGGTGTGATCATTGGCATTGAATACACATGTGCTAAATGACTTGAGGTCTATTTACACAATGCCATCATTTAGTTCACCATTCACAAGACACCGAACCCGCCATGGAGAAGAGGTTGCAATTTATGTTAAAGAAAATCTAGCAAGCACTAGAATTACTGAGTTGGAATCTGAAGATACTGAGTGGCTGTGGATAAAACACAGAATAACAAAATGAACACTTATAATATGCTGTGTTTACTTTCCTCCCCATTAAAGTACTACCGATTTAAAATGTTTCTTAGATAAACTCTTAGATAGTGTAACGCAAGCTCAAACTTACATTCCGTCATCAATTACGATCTTAGGAGACTTCAATATTGGAAATATATACCACAAGTCTGAATTTGCAAATCAACATAGTGGGGTCACAAGCCATGACATTATTTTCCCAGACACTATGTTTGGTCTCAACCTAAGACAACTGATTCAGAAACCAACAAGAATAACAACAACCACAGCACACGTGCGAGATTTAATACTGGTTTCTGATGAACAGAATGTGGCCGATTACGGATTGTAGTCGCCTTTCTCTCAAATAGATCATATCCCCACATACATAAGCCTCAGCTATACACCAATTAACACAACGCCGTTTACAAAAGAAGTATGGGATTACCATATAATTAATATTGATGCATTTATCCATATACTCCGCTTACAAGGCACACGTGAGGTCGATAATGGAATACGGTAGCTTAATCTGGTCCGGCGCTGCAGTCACCCACCTACGTAGACTCGAGCGCCTACAACACGGATTCCTGATGTGGCTGGGATCGAAGACGCAAGCAACGTGCCCACCACTCGACTACAAATCACTGCTTAAACGAATCGGCTGCGCATCTGTCAGGTCGCGTTTTATTCAGATGGATCTTATGTTTATGTGTTCAGTGTTTGGTGGCCGCCTGGACTGCGCCGAACTTGTGGGAATGTTCCCGTTATCGGCACCAGGCCCACACGCGGTGCCCTGAGCTCTTCCACGTACCTCGTGGAAGTGGGAGAGTGGACTGCGCGAAGAGGGGCTTCCTGGTTCGTCTACCACAACTGTTTAACTCTCTCACAGGCAGCAGCCCTCAGACGGATTTATTTCTTCCGTCGCGCTATCTTCGTTCAGATATCTTGAAGTTCGCTGATGATCAGGGCACTTACTCAGGCTAGAGGTAGCTACAGCGAGCCACATCTCCTTATGTGATTAGTCATGGCTTTAATGTATATATCCGTTTTACTTTTAGGTCTTTTGCCTCCACCAGCGCTTTATTTAATTTAATTTTAACTTTTACCAGCGCTTTTAATGGCTACTTTATGCTGTTGTTTTTACTGTACAGTGTGGTGTTGTGTTTTTGCTTTTTGTACTGTGTGGGCCTGTGTTTCGTGTGGACTCGCGTTATCTGTGAATGTTCTAATTTATCCTAGTCTGACTGCAACCGTAACTGGGCTCTGTGTCTGTGGTTGTTTTGCTGCAATACAATACAATACAATACAATACAATACAATACAATACAATACAATACAATACAATACAATACAATACAATACAATACAATGCAATACAATACAATACTTGCCCATAAGGATTGGGACGATATATTTAATAATGAAATAGACGAAACAGGAAAATCGTTAACAGAGTTTATCCTTGATGCAGCAACACATTGTATATCTAAAAGAAACATTTGCGTAAAAAGGAACGATAAACCTTGGGTTACAAGAGCCCTTAAAAGCGAAATAAAAAAAACGAAATAGATTATTCAATATTGCAAAGCGCTCAAACACGGAAAGAAATTGGAATAATTGGAAAGCACAAAGAAAGTTAGTACATGAATCACAGATTAAAGATTAAACATATCCAGAATCAAATACAAAAACATATGGAGAACAAACAGAATTCTACAAAATATCATATCCTAAAAAATAATAGGACGAGAACATACTTCCTGTATTCCTCCATTGGTCGAAACGAATAGAGAAATACACGAGAATGATGAAGATAAAGCAAATTTACTTAACAACCAGTAAAACGCCTTTTTGGGCGATGACCGAGCGGGCGCGCACTGGTAAAGCTAAAACAGGTTTGAAATATGAAACGCTACGGGAGCACACGTGGTAGTAACACATAGTCCTTTTAGTCCCTTTAGTCCCTCATACAAATTGCTAGGCCTTCATCCATGCCAACATCCACTGTAGCTTAGTCCGCCCCTGTAGCTCAGTTGGGAGAGCGCTGGGCTTCTGACCTCACCCGGTAGTGGCAGCCCGGGCTCGAGTCGCTTCGGCGCTCGCTATTTGCCCCTGACTGGGATAGCCTGTGGCCGGTGGCAGCGGTCACACTCAAGGTCAGGTGACGTCAGAGGGCGGGGCAGACCGTGTCCAGGTATGCCGGGCACGTAAAACTTTCGCTTCTAAATTCTGCCGGACGACAGGAATTGCTTGATCGGGTGGTGGGGTCAGGGCCTGCGCAACAAGCTATACTTAGCGTGGGTCCTGACTAGAGACGCAAATTTCAGGACCACGGAGCCGGCGCTGGGCCCAAATTCAGGCCCGGCGTGCCTGAAGCTGTGTCTGAACTCAGGCTTGCCGGGCTCATGCCGGGCTCAGCACAAGTTATCAATTAAAACAAAAAAATAGAAATAAATATTGGCAGAAGTCAGAACATACATGCTTAAAGATCATGATAAATTGAGAAAACAAAATATACAACAGTAAAACACCAGCATAACACATAACAATGTCCTAGTTTACAAATTAAAAGTGATAACTAGTACGACCTAGCAAGGAGTGGACACACCAGTGAAACTTAATAAATCAAACTACAGGGTCAATTCATGATCAATTCATCAGCTCAGTCACTGCAGCAGTGTGAGAGTCGAGTGCAGTCAAACAGAAACAACTACCCCAAATCATATTCCACTGTCATCACTAGTAACTAGGTGGGGTGGCATACAATATTATATTTAGTCATCCCATTGCCCCAGGTCACCCCAAATTATTTTGTATAACAAATAAGTACCTATGGAACAAAACCACCCACGTATATGATAATAATTATTGTTAATACTATTGTAAATACATATTACTGAGAATATTTATTGATACATATTTACTATTTAGTTCCACATGAGAAAGGACATATTCAAGTCATATCATTTGTAGTTTTGGTAGTGAACAAATATTGTATTTTATGCAATTACAATTATAAAGGTGGAAAGACTGCAAAACACAAACAAAAACATTTTGCAAAGAAATCTTAAATGGCCAAGACCTATCACAGAATGCAAACCTGTCTAGTTCCACTTCAACTTCTTATCACAATAGCTCCATAATTTATATATGACCTTGCATAATTACACGTGACACACTCCCCGACAACACATTCAAACCCAATTTCCAAACAATGTGTTTTTATGAGTCACATTTGCGACGAATTCGCCAGGACTGGACCGTAAAAGAATCACGTGTGTCAATTAAGCAGTAGATCGATATTCGCGAATGTGTCGCTGACAGATATTCACAACTTCACACCTCAGAATCGCGACGCCTCAGAATTGTGTGAAGACAATTGTTCATGTTCGTATTCGAAAATAAGCTGTAGTATTAAATCTTAACCATTGGTGTCAGTTGAAGTTTAAATATTTTTTAAAGAAGTCCATCTGCCGAATCCGCAATATGTTGACATTTTCATTTTGGTGATTTTAAGTAATTATGGTGATAAAGTTAGTCATTTCGGTGACGGGATTAATTGTCTGCGCCGTTTTGAGCTCAACGCTTCACAATTGTCAAATACTTCAGACGCCATTACGCACAGCAGTGAAGTTGACGTCCGTCAAGCTAGCAGCAGATTCATATTCGCGAATCTGCTGCTGCCAGACAGACATTCGCCGGGCTCGAATATACTGCTACTGGCAGCAGATTCGGCGAATGTCTGTCAGCTGGCAGCATATTCGTGAACAACTTACGCGGCCTTTTTGGCGCGAGCAGCAGATTCAGATATTCGCCGGGCTCGAATATACTGCTACCAGCAGCAGATTCGGCGAATGTCTGTCAGCTGGCAGCATATTCGTGAACAACTTCCGCGGCATTTTTCGCGAATCATCTGAACGCCAACAGCAGATTCGCAACGTGATGTGTTTGAGTTGTTCGGTGAAAGATGGGTACCTTCTAGGTAAGTAGGAGGAGGTTAGAGGTGCTACTCACTGACTGCTTCAAGTCAGTAATACGTTGATCAATACCTACTTACCTAGAAGGTACCCATCTCTCACCGAACAACTCAACTCAAACACATCACGTTGCGAATCTGCTGCTGGCGTTCAGATGATGCGCGAAAAATGCCGCGGAAGTTGTTCACGAATATGCTCCCAGCTGACAGACATTCGCCGAATCTGCTGCTGGTAGCAGTATATTCGAGCCCGGCGAATATCTGAATCTGCTGCTCGCGTCTAAGATGCGCCAAGAAGGCCGCGGAAGTTGTTCACGAATATGCTGCCAGCTGACAGACATTCGCCGAATCTGCTGCCAGTAGCAGTATATTCGAGCCCGGCGAATGTCTGTCTGAGAGCAGCAGATTCGCGAATATGAATCTGCTGCTAGCTTGACGGACGTGTGAAGTTGTACCAAGGCAGTTGTACGGCCTTGGCTTTGGCAGTGAAGTAGCTCAAGCTTTGTTTATCTGTGCTCACTGCCCAATGCTGTATAAATATGTGACAAGGCCGTATAAGAGTGGCTCTGTGTGTGACTGGCTTAGATGTTAGTTATAGATATCTTGGCTTGGATAGTGAGAAAACCGAGGATACTCTGTAATTTAAAACAGGTCGATTATTTTACTTTCATCATTCAAGATATGATTGTCACTCCCAATGTTTTTAGTATGTTTGTCATACTTAAATGTCCAGGAAAACTTGCCTTTTCCCCATTATCCTGTGAAGTATATTTAGTATTTACTAGTCCATGTCAACATTGATCAAATAAGTAAGTAGGTTGTAGTACCTCTAACCTCTACATTGTTTGTAGAAGTTATTACAATTACAACCCAAACATTGCATTGTGTGATGTTGAGTGATGAATGCATACTTATTACATACTTTTAAGCTGCTCGTTTGGACTTGCATGATCTATATATCTATCATGCGTCTTATTTTTGTTTTTTATTTTTGCAAACCACCAAAGATGAAAGAAGTCTACTCACCTTGACCTGTTTGACTTTCCTGTTAGTCTGTTGTTGATTATTTATCTCAAGTTCTGACTTGTGTGGGATTTCTTTACTCCATGGTCCATATATATCCATTATCCATTGGTGTTTCAATGTGGTGTGTGTTAAAATGGTGCAAAATGCACATTGCAAACTATAAATATTCCTGCTAAAAGATTTTAAGTGTAGAATGAAGTATACATGCAGATTCCTAGCTTGAGCTGCCGCGTGCCGGGCCTGGCGGGTGCTGCCACATGTGGCCGGCCTTGATGCCGGTCCCAACTCATGTATGAGCGGTGGCGGTGCGGGGCCGGTTCCTGTTTTTGGGGGAATTTTTGCATCTCTAGTCCTGACCTCGGAAATCCATCCATTCAAAAAACTTTCGGACTAAATTGATAAAAAACATAAAAATTAAGTTTTATTAAATTGTACATGATCTCCTTTCTTGAATCCGCCAAAAGGGAGTACACCCTGAGCGCTGCATGCTTCAGCGTATAAAAAACGAATGCTTAGATAAATCAAGCCATTTTTGCTCAATAATTATTTTTTATCATTTCGACGTCTGCGGGTGCCACGCGCTGTGGTACCACACTTATCAGAACGGATCATAACCAAATCAAAATTGATTTGATGGTCCTATCTAATGGTGAAAATCAGTTCTTAATCGGAGCAGTGGTTGCAAAGTTATTAGCTTCCGAAAAGCGCCTGTATGGCCGGGTCGGGCCGGGTCAAATGTAAATTTGTCTAGTAAGTTGACGAGAATATATAATACCTCCCGGGGCCGGGAAAAAGTTTGTTTAAGTCCGAGGTCAGCCTGACAAATTTTTGCACGAGCCCGTAGGGCGAGTGCAAAATTTTCAGGATGACCGAGGACTTAAATAAACTGCCGGCCCAAGGGTGGTATTTATTTTACCTACCGTTTATGTACTGTGTTCTTCTACATATCGGATCTATTGAACTTCAAGTATTTAATCAGCCTATTCGGTACGCACTGTGACATTCGTATATAAAGGCCTTTTTCTCTGCATTTGGGTTTCCGAATGCCCAATAATCAAGACCTTCAAGACAAGAGAAACACGATAAGAGAGAAGAAGAAAGCTAATACAATCCAGTCGCGATTCAGATACTCTACTGTGAAGAAAAATAATGGAGCAACGGATCAAACTACTTAAAGAACACTGCAAAGAACAGAACAGTGTCAATCTTCCGGAGTGGTGCAAAACGACACTCACCTTACTCGTGTGCCCTTCTATCGATTGAAGCAAGGGAGGATAATAGCGGGCACTGTGAAGCGATCACCTTTCATTGCATGCTTTCAGTCGCCAACCACTTCCAAAAAGAATCACAAACTGTACCCATAATCAAATCAGTAGACAAGCATGATTCCGCAGTGCTATGAATTGTCTGCACACGATTTCGTTTTGCCGTATGTTATTGGCGTCAGATATCCGAATAATATGCGCAACAATATGTATATGTGTTGTATTTAATACAATCAATAGGTACGTATGTGACAGTGCAACAATGGTTTACGGCGATTCACAGGGTTTATTCGACAAATCCAGTAATCATAAATATAGCAAATATGTATGTGTGATTTTGGCACTTCCGCTCTGAATATTCTGCTAGATAATTGTCTGGGAAACTAAAAATGCCCCGGGCCAAATCGTTTCCCAGATACCTTCAACACTAGCCGCAGCGGGCCAAAAGCGATTCCCAAAAGCACGTGCTAATGTTGAAAGGGCATATGGTAAACCTCACGGGCGCTTCGCGCCCGCTCGGTAATTACTTTGCAAGCATATCTCAAAGATATGTTCCCAGATAAAGAAGTTCCATATTGCGTACCTGATGGAGAAGTGCCCATTCTACATGAAATCATAATAACAGAAGAAGAGGTTCTCAATCAACTCAAACTATTAAATGCTAATAAGTCTAGTGGATCTGATGGCATCCCAAACAAGATATTACAAATGATTGCCATTTTCTTAAAAGAGCCACTTACCAAACTATTTAATAAATCACTAGCTGAAGGAACCCATCAGTTTGGAAACATGCCGAAATAACATCAATATTTGAAAATAAAGGCTCTTCATCAGATGTTAAATCATATAGACCAATAAGCCTGCTGCCTAGCATGTCAATATTTTTCGAAAAGGCAATCTTTAATAGAATATATGAACATCTTACTTTTAACAACCTTATAACATATAGGCAAAGCGGCTACCAGCCTCACCATGGGACTCACACACACACAGCTTACTTATTTAACCCATTGTTTACATTCTTCTCTCGAAAAAAACATGGATTTCTCAATAGTATATCTAGACATCTCTCGCTATTTTGACCAAATTTGGCATAACGGACTTTAAGCGAAATGCGAGCATCAATGAAGGGAATATATTACGCTGGTTGGAATCATATTTGCGTAATAGAACCGTGCAGCTATCAACAACTCCATTTCAGCAATACAAACAATTAACGCTGGCTGCCCACAAGGCTCAGTGTTAGGGCCCCTACTGGCATTAATTTACTTAAATGATTTAGATGGCTTAACGGAAAATGATGTATTTTTATTTGCTGATGATACAATATTATTTAAGTCCCACATCGCCCAATCTGCAGAAGCCGAAATGTGTGCAGGAGATGAAGGAGGACGGTATCATCAAGGCCTCCAATAGCCCGTGGTCGGCACCGATCGTAGGGCACTCAACAAAGTCACAAAGAAAGCTTCGTTTCCTCTCCCGCGGATCGATACGGTGCTCGACTCGCTGCCAGGATCATCGTGGTTCAGCACCCTGGACATGAAGAGCGGGTACTGGCAGGTTGCTATGGACTCGAGAGACCAAGAAAAGACGGCCGTCTCGGCAGGAGATTCTCCCTGGGAATCTCCGTGATGCCATTCGGCCTCTGTAATAGCCCTGCCACCTTCTCCTGTCTCATGGAGCAGGTGCTGCGCGGCGTGTCACCAAAATCATGCCTGAAGTACCTGGACGATCTGATAGTTCACGGGAGATCGTTCGGGGAAGAACTGGAGCACCTGAAAGAAGTCCTGGTTAAGCTGGAGGAAGCTGGGCTCAAGCTTAACCCGAAGACATGTCATCAGTTCCAGCGGCAAGTGTGCTACCTGGGGCACGTAGTGAGCCCTCAAGGTGTGTCCACGGACCCAAAGAAGATTGAAGCCGTGATGAAATGGCCTCAGCCAGCGAACAAGACGGTCTTGCGGAGCTTCTTGGGCCTGTGCTCCTACTACCGTAGGTTCGTGCCGTCCTTCGCATACATCGCCAGACCCCTGCACACGCTGAATTAATACCGCTCTTCATTCATCTGGTCCGACCAGTGCCAAGCAGCGTTCGATAAACTAAAGGAAGCCCTCACAGAGACTCCGGCCAGGACGTGCACCGACCCAGACTCAGCGGAGTGAGCCAAGACGGACACCATCGCGCGCGGAACTCGGAGTGGCTCCCGATACTCGGCGCGGAGCCCGATAGAGACGGCCACCGTCCCGTTACGACGAGTGAGGTGCTGTGGATCGGTTAGAAGTGTTGCCGCATGTGCGTGATTTATTGTTAATTTCATAACTGTTGTTTAATTCCGTTTGCTTAGTTTAGCCGACCTGTAGTGTAAGCTTTCTCCGGGACAGACGAAAGCTAGGAGGAGGGCAGTGCTACGAACGTTCGCAGTTGTTCTCGGCGTCCCTCGGTTCCCGATAGAATTCGATGAAGGGTTGCATTCGATTGAGGGTTGCCTAGCAACCGTATTGTGGACAAGAAGAAGGGGGGGGGGGAGGGATCGTTGCGTTTGCGGGAGTTGTGTGTGAGTGTGCATATGTATGTTCGTGAGTCGGGAAATGGTGCCGAGTTATAAGCGCTCAAAGTGATTTTGCACCTTTCCCTCATATAATTTTTTGTTTCTTGCTTTTGTTAAATAAACATCAACATCAACATCAACATCAACAACGTGCGCACGTGCAGTGTGACCCAGAGTTTGACTTGTGTGACATTGCCAGTGTTGTGGTCTCAAACCACACACCAAATTTCAGCTTAATCGTTCCAGCCGTTTCTGAGTTACGGAATAGGGGTGTGCACTAGGGTGTTTCATTTTGCACTTGTTGTTAGGGATCAATTAGCACCCTAGCTTTCCTGGTTCTCTTTTCATGCTGATTCCGAACATGAAGTCCGTTTTTGCCGCAAATAAGTGCTAAGGGTGGCTCATTTGCCTTTTTTGTTGGCATTCTTGCCCTTGCGGCCGTCCTAAGCGGTTTCTGGATATAAGTCCAGTAAATGCGACCACATTCTAACCTAAAAAGGTGTTTGTGGTATCAACATATTTAATGACACCTTGTGCTCGTAAATTATACCCAGATCATGTCAGGTCCCTGACCTGTGACGGCATTTTTAAGCCATGGGGCGATTTTTTCTCTCCAATTTTCGCGTTCAGGAAGGCAATAATTTTACTAATCATGCATATAAAGGGACGAACATGTTAACAATCGTTTGAATTCTAGAACAAAAGGTAAAGGAACAAAAGGCGTAGCTGACTGCCACCTTTCACACAAGAATGTTTTAAAATATACCTATTATTCTGTTAATTGTATTCCAATATATAGGCTAACTTTTGTTCATTTTCGTTTTCTCAACGATAGATCCAAAAATATTTGGTCATTTTCGAAATAGCTGAGAGACTTATGCTTAATGTTGATTATTCCCTTAAAAACATTCTAGGGAAGCGGAAATGAAGCAGAAGCCACGATATCTTGAAGTTCATATGCATCGGAGCAGTTTGGCGGGCCCGTGGTGCGACGTTGGCCTGTCGATGATGAGTACGATGAGTACGGTCGATGATGAGATACAAAGATGAGTATAGAGCACGGTATACATAGAGTACGGAGTACGGTATAGCCGTATACGTTATAGCTTGCATGAGTTTGTATGTCCAGCTGCATACTTTGTAAACGCGTAAATGTTATATTTGTTTTAAGATAGTTTCGTCTATTGCCAGGTTCACAACGAATCCGTTGACCACAGTTATTCCGTCGACGATTGCTTTTTGTCTATTGAATAATTGATTATAATGCTACGATTATCGTATTAACTATATTGTCATAGTAAATCATTATTGAAGAATACAATGACATTTGTAGTCCGATTCGCACCGGATCCATTTTGATCTGCAGACGGCCATCGGTCCGTCGACGGATGTTTTTTAAAGTCATTTTGTCGTCTCTGTTAGATATGCATACAGTCCGATTGTAGTAGTAGTAGTCTTTATTAAAGGCCATTCACATCAACTGTGGCTATTGCGGCCCTCTCGTCAGTAAAATGGGACAATGATATGCATGTAAAACATTCACACTCGTACCGAACGCAGACATACACAGGCCAACTATGACATGGCTATAAGAAACATGACACAAACAGATGAATGCTGACATGACACTATACGCTAAAAACACGCGGATTCACCCTATTTGTAACAGGCTCCTGGCTACCCCTATTTGTAACAGGGGGGGGGGGGATTCCGCCCCCCCGGAGATCTCGAGATCTACCCGTCCGATTTTCAAAAATGAAACGGTGTTTGGTTCCCCTCAACACGATCTACATTTCTAAATAATACAAAAATATACATTTGGGATAGGGGGGCAACAGGGGGGCAAAAACTACAAATTTTAGTGGTATTTTTGATCCAACATAGCTTTCATGTTTATCGACCGATTTTAACACAACCAATAGGAATCGATAGAGATTGAATTGTAAATTGATATATGACGGTGACGTTTGACAATTCAAAAATAATAGGCGTGTGCAGGTCACTAAATATGGGGGTGAAGTATATGCGTAATAAAACCATTTTTTTATTTTGTTTTTTGATAAATGAAATGGTATGTGATTGAGACATTAGACAAAACAGTTATAAATTATATTTTTTTTGCCATAGGCGGTACCAGGTTAGTGAAAAGGGGGGTAAAATTGGAAAAAATATTAACCGCAGACAAGTTGCTACCCAGCACTATAAATATGTTACTGATCGTAGATAGTTCCTTTTTGCATGTTGTACTTCATCATAGGCGTATCCAGGATCCAAACTGGGGCGGCGCAAGACCTTTTGATAAGTATATTATCCGCTATTATGATACTAACTAGTCAACACTGACTATTTCACTTACAACTTCAATTAACATTGCTTACCCCCTTTTTACCCTACCTGGACTCGCCTATTATCTTATAATCGTTCGTAGAGTAGCCTGTGGTGCGTGTTTCATCCGAAAACTGCAGTATGTTATGTAATTTACGCCCATGCCTCTTAGTTTCCTTGCAATAATATGACCCCCTTTCTTCCATTCCTGAGCGCGCCTCTGCAAAAAATGTCTTTATTCCCTTTTCTGGCCTCATATGTGCATATATCATTATAAGCTAAACGTCTATTGCGCCATTATCGCTGGCATATCGTCATCACCATGCCAGTCACCCCCCTTTTTATGTTCCTGAACACGCCCCTGAAACTCTATATGTAATAAATTATGCAAATAATGAAAGCAGAAGCTATCTTTTACATCTTGATAGCTATAAATGCCCCTTACATTGCTCTATTGGCTTCCCGCCAAGCATTGCATACTTCCTGGAACCCCCCCCCCCCTTTTCAAGCCCCTGAAACCGCCTCTGCCATGCAATTTTTATGATATTTCATTAACATCAACTAATTTGCACTTGTTGCAATCACCGTAAACCGATGTAACTCCTTCATACTTGAGGCAGTTAGGAAGAAACCGTGGAAGATCGCATTTCTGTATTATCGCCAAATGTCGCCTCCGAACCCACCCAAAACTGTGCCCTGGAACCGCCTCTGTTCAGGTTAAGAACTCAAAATTTTGACTCCAAATGTGGAGTTCAATTATATGAAAAGTCCCAAAATTGCATGGGCCTGCTCCCAGCCGTTCTGGAGATATCTGGGAAAAACATGAGGGGGGGGGGGGGGGGGGTCGGAATCCACCCCCTGTTACAAATAGGGTTAAGAGCCACCGAGATCACGCAGCTAAGCCTTCAGCCGTGCTCTAAAGTGCGCTCCCTTCAAGCCCCGAAAGTCCGCTGGCAACTCGTTCATCTGCTGTGGGACCCTGTACATAAATCGACGCCGCCCGGCCTCTGTGCGGATAGCGGGTAGATGATCCTGTCCTGATGATCCTGTAGGAGATGATCCTGTCGGGTTGAGTGGGCATGAGCAGGATTGTCTCGGTTGGCACATATCTGGCGGGCGATGCACTCAGGTTCTCTAGCACTGGTGATTTTGTGAAGAAGGCATAAGGACTGATAGTGGAAAAGTTGGGGGGATTCGAGCCAGCCGAGTGCATCTCGCACATCCGACACATGATCAAATTTACGCTTGCCTGAGATGACCCGGGCAGCGAAGTTCACAATCTTTTGGATAGCGGGAAGATTCTTGTCAGTGCCGTTTCCATATACTGCAAGGCAGTAGCGGATGTGCGAGATGACCAAGGCTGTAACGATTTCAGGAAGGGTCTCGGGAAGAAGGTAATGACGAAGGTGGGAAATGGCAATTAGGATACCGCAGCACTTACGCGAGAGGGCTCGAACATGTGCGTCCCAGGACAGATGCCGGTCAAAAATAAGTCCGATATTTTTCACTTCGTTGCTATGCGTCAGACATGTCTCACGGTAAGAAACATTGATAGTTGGGAGATTGCGCAAATTTGGCTTGGAACCGAAAACGATAAACTCAAATTTGGAAACGTTAACTTTAAGTCCGTGCCAGTGGAAATAATCGCCGAGACACGACAGAGAGTGCTTCAGGCGAGAGACAAGGTTCGGTATCGCAGATTTTGGGCCTGAAACAATGACCTGAATTTCGTCGGCATACTGGACGATTTGGGCGTCGCCGACGTACAGGCTCAGGTCATTGGCAAACGCGGAGAAGAGAGCAGGACCAAGGCTAGAGCCCTGTAAGACGCCCTGATTGATTGCCAGACGGGAAGAGGTACTAATACGACCATCAGAACCATTGAGCCGGTCACACTCTGAGTGTGACCGCCAGACAATTTTTGAATCAGGTTGTGTCGACTCCCAGCAACTGAAGTTGTTCAAACAATTTATCATGATTGATGACATCGAAACATTTGCTCAGGTCAATCAAGCACAAGAAAGAGATATGACCTTGATCAGTGGCCGCAAGTATGCTGTCCGTGACAAATGAGAGAGCCGTCTCGGTAGAGTACCGGGGCAGGAAGCCGTGATGGGATGGAGATAGAAGTTTGTTGGAGTTGAGGTAATAGTATAGCTGACGCTGGACGCGCCAGATGCGATTGGACTGTATCAATAGGCTAGGCTAGAGGTGTCCAGCCATGGAAAGCCGGTCTTCCTCCTAGGAGACCTCAACCTGGACCTGACCCGGCCAGACAAACCACAGGTGGCGCAATACATAACCATGCTCCAAGAGCTGAACTTTATTCAGCTGATAGAAGACCCGACTCATCCAGGAGTGACTCCATCTCTGATCGACCACGTACTCACTAACCAAATCAACATCAAACACGATGCAGCAGCTGTCGTCAAGACACATGTAAGTGATCACGACCTCATCACTGTGAGAGCACCGCTGCCGAGACACAAGAGGAAGTCACGCGAGCTAATCACCCGCTCCATTCGTGACGTCAACTATGACCACCTCTGCCTGGACCTGCTGCAGTCCGATTGGTCTCGCCTGTACCGCGACGATGCGACATCCATCGACGATCTGTATGCAACATTCCTGGAAATCTGGAATGCTGCAGTCGACCAACACTGCCCGCTGAAGCGCGTCAAGCTGCAACACCCAGACCGGCCATGGCTGACGCTCAATGACGACCTGAGAGACCTGCAGGCTCAGAGAGACACCGCAAGACGCGAGAGAGATGCCCTGCGCACACCCACCAGCCAACAGGAGTATGCCTCTCTCAAGAATGAATTTAGGCGTCGGATCACAGCAGCTCGCGTCGAATACTTCTCTGCACCGTCAAGTGTAAAGGAGATGTGGACGGAACTCCGCAAGCACGCCCTGGGACCCGCCCAATCCACCGGACCCAAAGACGTGCCAGACGCAGCGGCAGCGAACCGCTTCAACACATACTTCGCCGATGTGGACGCCGCATTGCCGTGGAGCTGGCCGACCGCCGGGACGGGCCACCGCTGCCACCCCGTCCACCCACCGTATGCAGCTCAGCATACGTCGTCCGGCCGGCCACAATGCCGGAGCTCAGCAGCGCCCTGAAGCGGATGAGCAGCTCCAAGGCGACCGGCAGCGACGGTGTGTCACTGCAGCTGATCAGGCGCTGCTTCCCCGTGGTCGGCCCCCACATGCTGCGGATCATCAACTCGTCCATCATCACAGGAAAGGTACCCGCCGTGTGGAAACATGCCAAGGTGGTGCCTATCTACAAGGCAGGTGATAGGCTGCAGCCCGCGAGTTTTAGGCCAGTTAGTGTCCTTAGTGTGATGGCAAAAATAATCGAAAAACTTATAAGCATTCAGCTCAGTAGTTACTTAACTGAAAATCGCATCATGTCGCCGACGCAATATGCGTACAGATCTAACCATTCCACGGAGAGTGCTGCGGTCGATGTTGTTAGTGCGATATCTGCTCACAGGGATGAGGGGCGAGTTACGTGCTTAACCTCCTGTGATTTGTCGAAAGCGTTTGACTGCGTAGACCGAAATGAGCTGTTCATAAAGTTTAATTGGTACGGCATTTCGACTCATTGGTTCTTGGACTATTTTACCGGCCGAACACAGTCAGTAGAGGGCAGCACAACCACGGAAGTGACTTTTGGAGTGGTACAAGGCAGCATCCTCGGCCCGATTATGTTTAACATTTTTACCAACGACCTGTCATGCCATCTGTCGCGCCACGCATCCGTTGTATCATACGCAGATGACTCACAAATCACCCACAGCGCACGGCCCACACCGTCCGATCTGGCTGAGCTGCGTCTCATCGTGGAGGCGGATCTGACTGAGCTGTCTGCATGGTTCACTTCCAATGGTCTGAAAGTGAACCTCTCAAAAACTGAACTGATACTTTTCGGAACTGCATCGTCGGTCAAAAAAGCTTCCAATTTCTCGGTCAGTTTCGACGGCGTGAACTTGAAACCAGCACAAAGCATCACAATTCTTGGCGTGCTTTTGGACCCGGAACTGAACATGCAGCGGCAGGTCAGTAAAGTGACGAAGCGTTGCTACGGTGCCTTCTAACGATCAGCAAACTCAGAGACACCCTTCCGCGGAAAACATTGGTACACCTCATTCAGTCGCTCGTCTTTCCACACATCACGTACTGTCTGCCGGCTTGGGCACCACCTACACAGCAGCAGCGCCACCGCATAGACAAAGTCATAAACTTCGCAACTCGGATCGTGACCAGAAAACATCGTCATGAACACATCTCAACCGCACGACGGGAGCTTGGATGGATGCCATTTAACACAATAGTTGAGTACAGAGACTCTGTGCTTGTACATTCGATGGTACACCAAGAGCAGGGGCCACAGCGCCTTAAAGATCTCATATCTTACCGAGCCGATGTATCCGAGCGAACGACACGAGTAACCACTGTCGGGCTATTGGAGACATACCGTTGCCGCTTGGAGGCGACCAAGATGACTGTGCCTGTCCGCGCCGTGCGCAAATGGAATGAGCTTGACAGCAATGTCCGTGGGAACACGAGCGCCAGTTCCTTCAAGAAGTGCGTGAAGGACATATTGATGTCGGAGCTTTAGTGTCAGCAGACATAACGGTGTGCGTTTTGTGTCGCTGTGTGACGGCTCAGGTGCCGACTCGTTTACGAATCGCTCTTTTAATCAGCAGTGTTATTATGTGCTATCGTATGTGTTTTTACCTGAAAATGTTGACCTAGTGTATGAGTGTATGAGTTTTGACTACGGCAGCACACTATGTATGACGCTGTGGACTAACAGCCAATCATGTATTGGATACCACAAAGATCTGCAATTAAAAAAAAATCAAAAAAATCAATGATACAGTCCGATTCACACCGGACCCATTTTGATCTGCTGACGGCCATCGGTCCACTGGCGGATCCAGGGGGGAAGGGGCAAAAGCCCCCCATCTCAAGCTTGACAGGGGCGGCAATAGAAATTAGCCCCCCTCAAAATTCGCTGAAACTGGCGATGAAAATGGGTAATGCCTGCGAAAAAAATAACTTCTTGCGAGAGAAAAAAATCTTGTTTTTGCCTCGTTCGTGTTTCGTCGTGTTTCCCCTATACCGTTTCGAACGAACGGTAGCATTTTGGTAACAGTAGGGATAGGGAAAGTGGCGCGTCTGGCGCTATTTTGGAGTGATTCACAACCAACGTAAGCTATAATTTTACATGCCAGCGCGCGTTGCAGCCTTTGTTTTCCTGCTGCCTGCTGGGTGGCAGAGGAGCGCGTGAGTGAGTTTCTTTACATAGGTACCTATGTTGTGTGGAATACGTCTACTAGTATTAAGTAGGGTAATTAGGTTCAGTTAAAAAAAATCACAATGGTCTTCATTTTGTAGCTGGGGCATTCCACGACAAATTGACAAAAACGAAGTGCAAAAGGACACAGTCATGTCACCGATTATGGCCAAAATTGGTATATGGAGTAACCTAGGGCACTTAAGTGAGCTGTGCAAGTTGTATTGCAATGCGAGCAGTGGTTCAGGATATATTGCCTCGGACATTTTTATAAGGTCACTGTGCAGGACGCAGGCCAATCTTTGTCAGCACATATGGCGGGGAATTTATGAAGCAACATAGATGTATTATGTCATTAGAATGGAAATGAGCTGTTTTATAACATGGTGATGTCGATTTTTCATTCTCGAAAATTTCCAAATTAAGTACGTTTTCGAAATTGTACAACTTTTTTAATAAGTTTTCTGAAACGTATTTATAATTTTCCGCTATGCTATTCTTACATGTAAAGACGTCAATTAAGTGAAAAAAAATGAAATTGAGGAATATTTTCCTCCAAATATCTCAAATTTTTTCATTTTACATGCTATTTTATATATGCAAAATGTGCTATTCGTTAACCCGCGAGTTACTGGGGTATATTTCATAACGCGACTTACTGGGGGGGGGGGGGAGGGGAGGGGCTATTTTTTGACTCCCCTCGGATCTCCGGAGTTACTGGACCGAATGTAAAAATTCAAACGGCATTCGATAGCCCTGGGAAATTAATCGAGGAAAACATAATATTGTTGACCTCGGGGTCACCGATGACGTCACAGATCAGGTCAAGTACAAAATGTTTGACCGTGTCAAAAGGTCTCGATGGATGGAATTGTCGCGCAAAATTGCGATATTAAACGCATAAGCTGTCGATAAATCAGTATGATTCGTGTGTCTGACACTTCTAAGTACCTTTCTAAGCTGTTTATGACCTTGGGACAGGTCAAGGTCATCCGAGGTCACGAGGTCAAACTGCAGATTACGGTCATTAGGCGTTGTAACACATGTTTATGGGTTTGTTTTTCGTCTAGAACGCGTAAAATGACCTTAGAACATTGTTTGTTCCATATAAATAGAAGTAAAAAAGTAAAAAGCAAAAATGGAAATGCGTTTTTATGCATAGTAATGCTGTGAGAGGTGGTCGATTTTTGTAATTTAAAGGTCATAACTCGTCATTTATGAAGATATTGACTTCAAATTTGGTACACATATTCATCGCACACGTCTCGATCACATAAATTCCGGTTTTGGGATCATTCTGATTTTTCTTGACAATTTTGTAAAAACAAAAACAAATGTATTTGGATTTCTCAAAATTTTGAATAAAAAAAATCAAAAATCTGAGATAGCAGGTTGATAGCCCGGTCTATTTTCATTAATTTGATTTAAGACAATTGAGTTTATCTCAAATATCATACCTTTGACAGCGTTTTCCGCAAACTATTATTTTGCAACAAAAATCGAAGAACATGACGTCACTCTGACGTCATTCCCGATTGACCTATCATAAGCTCATATTTGTCCTTTCGCCAACATGTTGCCAACAATTGATGTGAGAGAAGGTGCTGCAAGTTTGGGGACGATACTGGTGTTAGTTGAGGAGTTATTGCAAAATAACGGGAGGGCAAAAAATAGCCCCCCCCCCAGTAACTCGCGGGTTAATATCTTTTGACTGAATACAACTAGATTGGTACGGTAAACGTCATTTTTCTGTTCTCATCAAGACGAGTTGAATGCTCTGCAGTATGACCTCTTTCTGATATTTTATGACCTTAATCTTAAATTTCAAAGTTAGTATTTGTTTTTGAAATTTTGAATCTTTTTTTGGATACCCAAGCAAAATGTATTTCCTATTTTGACTTTATTATTGTGAAGTGCAAAGAAGTGTCGTTCAAACATAAAAAATGATGGTTATTTGTCTTAAAATATGCTAAATTTTCCATTTTTTATGTTATTTTTGCGAAAGATGTTATTCTCCAATAATTTTTGACTGAATAAAGATAAAAAGGTAAAATGGACACCATTTTGTTATTTTCGCCAAGATACGTTGAATGATATGCAGTATGATCTCTTTCTAACATTTGGTGACCTTCACCTAAGGTCAATGTCAAAGTTCAAGGTTAGGTTTCCAATTTTGGTCTTTGTGGCGATGTTATATATCTTAACACTTGTCTTGTTGCGAGAAATTCGATTGTGCTTAAATAACGTCTGATCGTCAATGGCAACATTTAAATTCATTATAATTTTAATGTCGAATAGTAACTTCATGACTTCCTTCTCGGTGTAAAGAAAGTCCGGAAATGTCTCAGTTTGCTTTATAATCATCAACGATCGCGCAATTATTTTAATACCAATTAATTCCTATCTTCAAGACAAGTTCAAAGATATATAACATCACCGTGTAAGTCAAATTTGGAAAGGTGACTTTGTGCCGTGACCTTGACCTTAGGTCAAGGTCTCAAATGTCAGAAATAAATAATGCTGCACAGCATTCAACGTGTCTTGATGATAACCCAAAATGACGTTTACCGTGCCCTTCTAACTTTATTCAGTCAAAAGGTATTAGCGAATAACTAATTTGTATATACAATAGCATGTAAAATGACACAATTTTAGATATTTGGAGGCAAATATCCATCAGTTTTATTTTAGTACTTAATTGACACGTCCTTACACGTAAGAATAGCATAGCGAACAAATAACACAGGCCTGCAAAGGGAAAACAATGGGGGTACCTTTTAGGTCATATGGAGGCCCCTGGGGTCCGGAAAGCCCCCTGTGAAATTAGCCCCCCTGATATTGGGAGGCTGGATTTGGCAGTGCATCGGTCCGTCGACGGATGCTTTTAAAAGACATTTTGTCTTCTCTCTGTTAGATCCACAGCCAAATCCTAATACAAAATGTCATTTTATTCCTCAATAATTATTTATCATGGCAATATAATTAATACGTTAGCCGCAGCATTGTAATCAATTGTGCAATGAACAAAAAGCAATCGTCGACGGAATAATTATTTACTATGACAATATTGTGAATACGTGAGTCGTAGCATTATAATCAATTGTTCAATGAACACAAATAAACCGTCGACGGAATAACGGTGCTCAACGGATTCGTTGTGCACCTGGCTTTAGGCGAAACTATCTTAAAACAAATTTATAACATTTACGCGTTTACAAAAACATGCAGCTGGTCAAACAAACTCATGCAAGCTATACGGTATACGGCTTACAGACGAACGTCGTACCTCGGGCCTGCCAAATAGCTCGGATTCATATGAACTTCAACATGTCGTGGCTTCTGTTTAATTTCCGCTTCCCTATAATGTTTTTTTTAGGGAATAATAAACATAATAAACATAATAAACAAGCACGATCAATCTCTCAGCTATTTCGAAAATGACAACATGTTTTTGGATCTATCGTTGAGAAAACGAAGAAGAACAAAAGTTAGCCTATATATTGGAATACAATTAACAGAATATTAGTTGATGATTATTTGGGTTTAAGGGCTATGTGGTGCCCACAACATAATAGGTAATAGTTATATTTTATAACATTCTTGTGTCAAATGTGGAAGTCAGCTACGCCTTTTGTTACTGATCCTTTTGTTCTAGAATTCCAACGCTTATTCATATTATCGTTCCTTTTCCATGCATGATTAGTAAAATTATGTATTGCCTTCATGAACGCGAAAATTGGGAAAAATGAGCACCATGACTTAAAAATGCCGTCACAGGTCAGTGACCTAACATGATCTGGGTATAATTTACGAGCACAAGGTGTCATTAAACATGTTGATGACGCAAACACCCTTTTAGGTTAGAATGTGATCACATTTCCTGGACTTATATCCAGAAACCGCTTAGGATGGCCGCAAGGGTGAGAATGCCAACAAAGAAGGCAAATGAGCCACCCTTAGCACTCATTTACGGCAAAAACGGACTTCATTTTCGGGATCAGCATGCAAAACGGAACCAGGAAAGCTAGGATGCCAATTGATTCCTAACAACACGTGCAAAATGAAATACCGATATAAAAAATGTGCGATAAAAAAAATATATACATGAAATAGTGCATGGGTCACAAAAATATAAGCCCCTCAAAAGCGTTATGGTCGGTCGGTCAGCCGCTTATATGTGATAAAATGCATATTTATTCACAGTTTTGCATGTTTCAATGGTATTTAAAAACTCGTAAGATTATTCATGCACGCGTGCATAAACTATCTTACGAGTTTTTATATGCCATTTGAACATACACAACTGTTAGTAAAATGGATTTAAATATATTTTAATTCACTTTAATTTACTTTAATTAAAAGTTCATTTTATTTCACTCCAATGCCACGGTCATAGAATACTTAATACGTAAATCCCTTTGAAGTCTTGAGAATAAATGCTGATTCCAGCTGTTTCTGACTCAAATATCGACGACAAATGTCGTGTTCTAAAAATAACGTGCTGAGTTTCCGACCCAAATCCATCCAATTCTTCCGATTTAATCATACTAAATTCCCAGAGAATGCACGGAAAGTATTTTTAAATCCCGTGTTCAGTGAGGACTGAGGACTCGCGAGTGCTTCGCGCTCGCTCGAAATCAATACAAATAAATAAATCAATACAAAATCAATCAACACAAAATCAATCAATACAAAATCAACAAACAATTGAAAAAGTGTCGATGAAATCGGAAATTCTTTTATGCACCCAACGGTGACCTGTTAAGTGTCAGTTGGTGACCTGTTTAGTGTCAGCGATTTGTTTCAGGGACATTGACACAGTGCTTTTAAAGGAAAGAAAAGTGCCAGATATGTCACGTATTCATGAACAAGCAAACGGATATAGAGAAGGATCACACCGTTCGTCACCATATATAAGTACCTATATTTAAATTTACCAAATTATAATGATCGAAATAGAAAAAGTTGTGATTTCACTTTTAAATTGAGACGCGATCAATTTGATACCATACATGTGTCATAAGATAATGCAGAACAATACACCAAAAGGGTCAATATTTCCCCTTAAGGAGAACAATGAGCCAAAATGAGTGAACCACTTTCGATTTCTTCAAAAGTTGCCCTCCTGTTTACACTGCATACACAATACTGATGATGATAACGTGAATATATGAAGAAAACATTTTCACCATCGAACTTCACGAACCGTTCCATGCTTACAAGCTGACGAGAAAATCCCTGCAGTCTCTGCCTGCCTGCCTCTGTGTGCTATACCTGCTCTGTTACCTGCCTGGATGGCAGGTGTTCGGTGGGGGTACATATTAATCCAGCGGCGATGTGAGCTGGCCGGCTCTAGTGGATCGCCGTGGGGGTGTGGTGGGGTGGGCGCAGTTCCCGGCTATATATAGCGATGTGAACTGTTGGACTCCAATAAGTCGCGTTGGGGTTAGGGTGGGCGCAGTTTCCCAGGCTATATATATAGAGTGACCTGCGGCGTTACAACCCGCTCACGGTCTGGCGAGTGACAGCATGTAACCAAGGCGGCGCCATTCGCCCGGCCAGCTAAGTCCACTGGCAGCATGGGTGCACCCCTACAGAAATACGGAGCTTAACGGGCTCATAGAGAGCTCCAATAGTACCATTGGTAATGTATGACACCCAGAGCGAAGGTGAAAACGGATCCAGCATTAGCACTGGCAACATTAGCACAACGGATCCAACATTAGCACTGGCCACAGCGTAAGTCAACACACCACCAGCCATACTAGCACAAGACAATCTTTATCACAACTCAGACGGAATAATGTCGAAATTCTTCCGTCATCCCCTTCAGCCATCACATCGATCAAAATACATCCTCATCCCTCTCCAGGCGCATTACCAACATTTCACAGTTATTACACCATAAACCAAAATCATACGCGTCAGCTCTGCCCCAAACGTCGTACTCTGTTGCACGGCGCCGATAGCCACTAACTCCGGGCCGATCCATTTCGGCCCTTTCTCGCGTCATCACCATGATTCGATGACGAGGCATTCCGCCGCTATCACGGCCGATTACGCGGCCGATTCGCTGGGCCACA
The DNA here is from genome assembly GCA_036785665.1 of Chirona hameri. Lineage (NCBI taxonomy): Eukaryota > Metazoa > Arthropoda > Thecostraca > Balanomorpha > Balanidae > Chirona > Chirona hameri. Next base: position 32,140 of record JAXIVJ010004038.1, read on the forward strand.
GCCAATCCAGCGACGGTGCGGCGGCGTGATAACGCTTCATCCCACTTGGTCCGCCGCGCCCTCCTTATTGGTCAACAATTTGTGCGCTCCGCGAAGTTACAGTCGGTGCCTGCGGCAAATTGCTACGACCCGTTATGGGCCGACCTATTGAGATGTAAAGTTCCCGAGTAGCACCGAGCGCCTCGATTAGGTTTTACGGGGAAACTCTCGGGGAGGTTTCGTGGTGGCATCGATAGGCCGATGCATGGGGTGGATAAGTCAGCAAGTTTGCCGCATTTCCAGGGAGCCGGTGGCTCGGACGCCTCTATACCCTGCGACAGGGAGACGAGACTGATCAACCGCAGCCAGATATACCTGGCCACATCAGCTCGGCGATGTCAGGCGAGTAGTAATGCAAGGCAGCTTTGCGTGGTGCTTTTTTAGACTATCCTAGATGAAGGTGGTTGTTGAATCCCAGCTCATTATGAACACAGGCAATGCAATGGAGGCTAATTCACCTTCATATACGCAATGAAGATGAAGGTAATAATGATTCACATAGAATTTCAGTTAGGTCATAAATGCTGCAATAACTTCTTTCATATATTCTCTACTTGGCTTGACACAGTTCTAGGAACCTCGAAGTTATTTGCTATATGTCGGACGATAAGAACTAGAACAGCTGACAGCGTTTCCTTCCGTGTTCTTCCTGTTACCCCATCCATTCTTGCATTTTCTAACGAATGCAATGCTAACTTGAAATAGCCCAGCCTATCAGCGTCATTGTACCAAGGAACAATCCATTACACCAAATTGCAACACATAAAAGCATGGAGCACATCCACACCTTGAGTGACCATCCCCGCTGAGATGTTGATGGACTGATAGCTCCACTTCATAGAACCAGTTCCCTTCGGCCGCGGAACTCTCCGCTGCCCCTCAAGTAACTCCCCTGATAATATCTATTTGGGCGCCATTGAAGTACGACCAGCAAAACCATGAATGGGGTCCTGGCCGAGATTCCTGGTACCCTAGACGTAGTGGGAACCTAACTTTCCAAACAATTGCTCAGATCTGTAGATTTCGAGGCGCTCCAAAGCTCTGGGTGGTCGAACGTTCCAACTTCTTCCGGAAGCATATCGGCCCATCCGTCAATGAATGGCGCGAAAGCCACGACCTGTCTCAGCATCAGTTTGTCTGGCTAAAGCGGCGATAGCTGCTCATCGATCTCGGCTGCATGTTCACTGGAAACGGAGTCTGATTCAACAGACTCGGCCGCGTTCTTCAGCTGAAGACAGTCATCAATGAACGCATTACACATCCTAGGAGTAAAAGTTGGCGGCGTTTAACTCGACCTGCGGAAGGTAAATTGCAAGGCTGTCGCCGTAAAAAGTTATACTTTAGTTGAACTTCTTTGACAAATGACATGTGTGTAGCAAACACTCCTTGTGGATAGTCTAACGGATAGTCTTCATATCCAGTTTGCCAATGGATAGTCTTCATTCCTCTTTCTGCGAATGCGTAGCGTACTGGACTCATGCTGATTGGCATGCTGATTGCTGGCCATGCCATTTAGTTTTCTGAGCCTGGTAACAAACCATTCCGTCTTAAAATCATTTATGAAATAATGTCTTCCACGCTTATCAGGTTACATGGAGTTGAAACTTCAAATGTCACAACGCACAACGCCAGTATTCTGAGACAAGCTTTATAGCAGGAGTCAGATGATGTTCTCTGTCGCAAGGCAAACCGATCAATGGCCGTTGTGATTGTTTGACACAGTAGTCAGTTAAATGTTGTCGAACATCTTCATGAACTGTCCTGCACATCTTCGCTATTGAAAATATTCGTAACAATGTCTGACTGAGATAATAATCACGCAATAATGTTCGTACGTTGCTGAATGCAGCAAAACAAACGGTAATAACCGAGTGCCAAGAATACAAATTAATTATTCCACTGTGAAGCAATCACATTTATAACGTCGCGGCGTAACGTATCATTTGATGGACATAATAAACGTCGCGGCGTAACGGCGTAACGATGGACATAATAAGGTGGCATTCTTCATACGCTTTGTGTAGAAAACAAACCACGCCCATGAATAGGTCACGTATCCTTCGCTGGCTGGCCGGGGTAAAAATAGGAATCCAGGCAAATACATTCCAGCTAGAACTCCCTAAACTCACAGCTACGGAAAGATTCAGCCCAAACCAATCTGCATCACAGATGGCGGAATTCGGACGCGTGAAGAGCCTGACGGGGGATAGAGCCTGACGGGGGGATAGAGCCTGACAGGGGGATAGAGCCTGACGGGGGGATAGAGCCTGACGGGGGGATAGAGCCTGACGGGGGATAGAGCCTGACGGGGGATAGAGCCTGACGGGGGATAGAGCCTGACGGGGGATAGAGCCTGACGGGGGATAGAGCCTGACGGGGATAGAGCCTGACGGGGGATAGAGCCTGACGGGGGATAGAGCCTGACGGGGGGATAGAGCCTGACGGGGGATAGAGCCTGACGGGGGATAGAGCCTGACGGGGGATAGAGCCTGACGGGGGATAGAGCCTGACGGGGGGATAGAGCCTGACGGGGGATAGAGCCTGACGGGGGATAGAGCCTGACGGGGGGATAGAGCCTGACGGGGGGATAGAGCCTGACGGGGGATAGAGCCTGACGGGGGATAGAGCCTGACGGGGGATAGAGCCTGACGGGGGGATAGAGCCTGACGGGGATAGAGCCTGACGGGGGATAGAGCCTGACGGGGGATAGAGTCTGACGGGGGATAGAGCCTGACGGGGGATAGAGCCTGACGGGGGATAGAGCCTGACGGGGGATAGAGCCTGACGGGGGATAGAGCCTGACGGGGGATAGAGCCTGACGGGGGATAGAGCCTGGCGGGGGATAGAGCCTGACGGGGGATAGAGCCTGACGGGGGATAGAGCCTGACGGGGGATAGAGCCTGACGGGGGATAGAGCCTGACGGGGGATAGAGCCTGACGGGGGATAGAGCCTGACGGGGGATAGAGCCTGACGGGGGATAGAGCCTGACGGGGGATAGAGCCTGACAGGGGGATAGAGCCTGACGGGGGGATAGAGCCTGACGGGGGGATAGAGCCTGACGGGGGATAGAGCCTGACGGGGGATAGAGCCTGACGGGGGATAGAGCTTGACGGGGGATAGAGCCTGACGGGGGATAGAGCCTGACGGGGGATAGAGCCTGACGGGGGATAGAGCCTGACGGGGGATAGAGCCTGACGGGGGATAGAGCCTGACGGGGGATAGAGCCTGACGGGGGATAGAGCCTGACGGGGGATAGAGCCTGACGGGGGGATAGAGCCTGACGGGGGGATAGAGCCTGACGGGGGGATAGAGCCTGACGGGGGATAGAGCCTGACGGGGGGATAGAGCCTGACGGGGGATAGAGCCTGACGGGGGATAGAGCCTGACGGGGGATAGAGCCTGACGGGGGATAGAGCCTGACGGGGGATAGAGCCTGACGGGGGATAGAGCCTGACGGGGGATAGAGCCTGACGGGGGATAGAGCCTGACGGGGGATAGAGCCTGACGGGGGATAGAGCCTGACGGGGGATAGAGCCTGACGGGGGATAGAGCCTGACGGGGGATAGAGCCTGACGGGGGATAGAGCCTGACGGGGGATAGAGCCTGACGGGGGATAGAGCCTGACGGGGGATAGAGCCTGACGGGGGATAGAGCCTGACGGGGGATAAGGCACGCCACTGCCTGCAGCCGACGCTAACGCGATCTGAAGTGGATCAAGATGTCTGACAAACGACCAGAGGTGAACAACGTCAACTCGCTGCAAAAGGTTGTGTCGCAGTTGTGCGACACGTTGTGAGTTAATGCTCAGAGAAACAAGTGAGTTAATGCTCGGAGAAACAAGTGAGTTAATGCTCAGAGAAACAAGTGAGTTAATGCTCAGAGAAACAAGTGAGTTAATGCTCGGAGAAACAAGTGAGTTAATGCTCAGAGAAACAAGTGAGTTAATGCTCGGAGAAACAAGTGAGTTAATGCTCAGAGAAACAAGTGAGTTAATGCTCAGAGAAACAAGTGAGTTAATGCTCGGAGAAACAAGTGAGTTAATGCTCGGAGAAACAAGTGAGTTAATGCTCCGAGAAACAAGTGAGTTAATGCTCCGAGAAACAAGTGAGTTAATGCTCGGAGAAACAAGTGAGTTAATGCTCGGAGAAACAAAACGCAGAGTAGGCAATATTGAAAGCCTGTATGAACCAATCGACCGATGGCTTTCGAAAGAAAATGCCTTCTGATGTTTTGTTGTTGTTGCATGAATTCAGGAATGATCGCATTTTAGTTATATAGTAAGCTTTCCATCAACTCATGCACCTCTGAGGTACATTGACGTTTACAAACCAGCCTGCCCAGGCTCGGCTGTCCCCTCTCCCGCCATCAGTCCGGCTGACACGAGGGGGGCGACTCATCAGCGCCTGTCTCGCGTCATTGGGGTCGGATAATTGAGACGAATCCCGGACGGAGGGCGGCCGAGGACGACCGATCGAAGACCGCTCAAGACCCCAACCGCAGATGGCGGTAGGCCCAACTGCCGTCTGGCCAGTGCGTATTCAAGGCTTTATAGTGAGGAGCAAGGGTTTTCTTCACATAGGCGTTATACATAATTTCTTGTTCAAGCTCGGTGTACTGGCGAATCCAGACCAGCAAAAATGCATTGGGGGCCAAATCAGAAAAAGTCGGACACATAAAAACTCATCCGGATTCTGCTTGCTTATGTATTGAACACTCGTTTGAAAAGTAACTTGCCTTCGTGGAAACCAGGAAATGTGTTCATTTTTAATCAGTTGCATTTTTTTTTGGGGGGGGGAGGGGGTGGCCCTGTTGGCACCTTTGGATCCGCTGGCTCGGCGAGGCTAGATCTAAAGCAGTTAAATGCATGTCCAGCATATTCACGATGTAACATGCCGAAAAAAGGCCGAGGCAATTATTGGTGCTCGTTAAACGGGTGTACTCATTTTTTGCATGTTTAAAATTCAGCGAAGTCTGTTATCTCACAAACAACGTTTTCATTCAATGAATAACAATCTCCCGAAATCGGAAAAATATCTTCGTACATTCGCAAAACCGTGAGTTCAAAACGGCCTACATCATGAACTGAATTTAGTTTGAGTCAGAGTACGGGCAATTTCACCCCCATACATCGAATGGCGTGACATATCACCGTCACCTTTCCCTCGTGATCTCATAAACTACCGCAGCCCATTTACACTTTTGAGTAGATGCAAGTTCACCGAGTCCAGCCAGTGAGTTTGCTATCGGCGGTGCTGAAACATACGGCTTTACGGGCCATAAATACATTGTGGGATAGCGATATCACAGGCACGCCGTAAACAACGAACGATACTGACTTGCGAACAGCACAGATAATTAACTGGCATGGTTGGGGAAAGGTCCGATGTTTTCGTTCAGTTATGTGCAATTTTATAGCGCCAAGCCTTATAGCGTGCACGTGTAATCTGTATGTTTAGTCTTATTAATATCGAGGCGTATTATTTTAATCCTCCGATCTGTCCTTTCATTAAACAGAACATTCCGAGAAGCCGATTGAGAATGTATAAGACTATTCATGAAGTGCCTATAACTTTGTAAGATCATACATTACAAGCGTGAGTGTGTCATTAAATAAACAAAAATAAGAACGAAAAAGTCGCTTACAAAATATAATGAAACTAGATTAAAACTACGTCAAGTATATAGACGAACTTTATAGTTTACTTCACCTTTTATCAGACATAAATTAATAAACATATAAGAGCCACGATGGCCTAGCGCAGCTTAGAAGTGGATTTAACTGCGGCGGACCAGGAGGATTTTCGGCGTGTCACCCTGTCTGTCAGCGTGTCGGCAGCGTCACGGCCATATTTCAGCATGTACCACCTGGACTGGCGGCCTGTCAGGACGGCGGCCTTCAGAGCGCGGCAGAGCGGAGGTGGCTGGCCGGGGAGAGGCTCAGTCGCCCCCGTTCCTGTCAGGGGGTCCGCCAGACGCCGGTCCGTGCTCCCTCCACGGCCGGATCTCGGTAACCACAGGAATGTCTCCAGCCTCCCGTGAACTGCTGAAACGGCCGGACGTGCCGCGCAGACGGGCGTTACACGTCCGCCCCTCTCTTCCTCTCTCTCTCTCCCCTCTCTCTCTCCACTCTCCGCTCTCCCTCTCCGCTCTCCGCTCTCCGCTCTCCGCTCTTTCTTTATGGATCTTTATAGTCCCTGCTTCTTCCCGCTCCCTTCTAACTCCCTATGTCCTTTCCTCTCTAATATATTATCTCCCTCTCCCTTCCTCTGCCTCCCTCTCTTCACTCCCCTCCCCTGAGTCTCCATCCCTCCCACTCAATTCAGGCTGCCCGTGGATGTAATGTGAGTCGACGACAGATCGCTGGAAAACCCATTCAGTGGCAGGTAACTTCAGCGCAAGACATAAAGCCAGCCAGGGAAATGTCCTGAGACGTGATGCAAACAAAGGCCGCCTGTTTGGGAACATGGTTTTATGTCAGCCGTATGTGTACTGGCACGGTAGTTCCTCAAACCGCAGATACGCTGTGTATTCCCAGATGAGACTGAACGTGCCTGAAGCGTGGCTTAGTCGAACGTGTCGTATTTATAATTGACAGTCTGCACATTGACGCCCAGCACACAATGTATACGATACTAGGTTCACAACTCACTGACACACGATTTTAGTGAATGACGTGAACACTATCCTCTTGAGACCCGAGACAAATTGACCGGGCCAAATTTAATGCAAATTTGTACCCTGACTAATTTTAGCCTCAAAAGAACGAATCTGCTGCCTTTTTTCGGCTACCACCCACTGCGCATGCGCTGTGACATGTACACTCCAGTGTACAAATGGACTCAATGCCGCTAAAAATGTGCGTAAAAATCTGATGAATTCTCCTATATTTAGATTTGGAAAGAACACGATAATACATAACAATAAACAAACAATGGCGGTAACAACACAAATCATAGGGATAAGATGCAAAACAAAACTAAAGGGCTCTTACCAGCAAGAGCCGATCGACGCGGAGCCACTATCTTGAAACTGGCTTTGAAGCATGTTTATTAACTTTAACAATATTTTGCACACAGGTGTCTCAGATAAACCTTAAATAAGTTTGTTAAGGCCTATCAAAACCAGGTAACGCATTCTGGTAGGAATTATCAAGCCATATCAAGCCAGAACAATGATGTACACTCCAGTGGACAAATGGACGCAAGAGGATATAGGAACTTCAATGAACACCAAACCGCCAGGCAAGGAGGGATCGCCAGGCAAGGAGGGACCGCCAGGCAAGGAGGGACCACCAGACAGGGAGGGACCGCCAGGTAAGGAGGGACCACCAGGCAAGGAGGGACCGTCAGGCAAGGAGGGACCACCAGACAAGGAGGGACCGCCAGACAAGGAGGGACCACCAGACAGGGAGGGACCGCCAGGCAAGGAGGGACCGCCAGGGAAGGAGGGACCACCAGACAGGGAGAGACCGCCAGGCAAGGAGGGACCACCAGACAGGGAGGGACCGCCAGGCAAGGAGGGACCACCAGACAGGGAGGGACCGCCAGACAAGGAGGGACCACCAGACAGGGAGGGACCGCCAGGGAAGGAGGGACCACCAGGCAAGGAGGGACCGCCAGGCAAGGAGGGACCACCAGACAGGGAGGGACCGCCAGGCAAGGAGGGACCGCCAGGGAAGGAGGGACCACCAGACAGGGAGGGACCGCCAGACAAGGAGGGACCGTCAGGCAAGGAGGGACCGCCAGACAAGGAGGGACCACCAGACAGGGAGGGACCGCCAGGCAAGGAGGGACCGCCAGGGAAGGAGGGACCACCAGACAGGGAGGGACCGCCAGGCAAGGAGGGACCACCAGACAGGGAGGGACCGCCAGGCAAGGAGGGACCACCAGACAGGGAGGGACCGCCAGACAATGAGGGACCACCAGACAGGGAGGGACCGCCAGGCAAGGAGGGACCGCCAGGGAAGGAGGGACCACCAGACAGGGAGGGACCGCCAGGGAAGGAGGGACCGCCAGGCAGGTTGGGACCACCAGACAGGGAGGGACCGCCAGGCAAGGAGGGACCACCAGACAGGGAGGGACCGCCAGGGAAGGAGGGACCGCCAGGCAAGGAGGGACCGCCAGGGAAGGAGGGACCGCCAGGCAGGTTGGGACCACCAGACAGGGAGGGACCGCCAGGCAAGGAGGGACCGCCAGGCAAGGAGGGACCACCAGACAGGGAGGGACCGCCAGGCAAGGAGGGACCACCAGGCAAGGACCGCCAGGCAAGGAGGGACCACCAGGCAAGGAGGGACCGCCAGGCAAGGAGGGACCACCAGACAGGGAGGGACCGCCAGGCAAGGAGGGACCGCCAGGGAAGGAGGGACCACCAGACAGGGAGGGACCGCCAGGGAAGGAGGGACCGCCAGGCAAGGAGGGACCACCAGACAGGGAGGGACCGCCAGGGAAGGAGGGACCACCAGGCAGGTTGGGACCACCAGACAGGGAGGGATCACCAGGCAAGGAGGGACCGCCAGGCAAGGAGGGACCACCAGGCAAGGAGGGACCGCCAGGCAAGGAGGGACCACCAGACAGGGAGGGACCGCCAGGCAAGGAGGGATCGCCAGGCAAGGAGGGACCGCCAGGCAAGGAGGGACCGCCAGACAAGGAGGGACCGCCAGGGAAGGAGGGACCGCCAGGCAGGTTGGGACCGCCAGGGAAGGAGGGACCACCAGACAGGTTGGGACCGCCAGGGAAGGAGGGACCACCAGACAGGGAGGGACCGCCAGGGAAGGAGGGACCGCCAGGCAGGTTGGGACCACCAGGGAAGGAGGGACCACCAGACAGGTTGGGACCGCCAGGGAAGGAGGGACCACCAGACAGGGAGGGACCACCAGGCAAGGAGGGACCGCCAGGGAAGGAGGGACCACCAGACAGGGAGGGACCGCCAGGGAAGGAGGGACCGCCAGGCAGGTTGGGACCGCCAGGGAAGGAGGGACCACCAGACAGGGAGGGACCGCCAGGGAAGGAGGGACCGCCAGGCAGGTTGGGACCGCCAGGGAAGGAGGGACCACCAGACAGGTTGGGACCGCCAGGGAAGGAGGGACCACCAGACAGGGAGGGACGGCCAGGCAGGTTGGGACCACCAGACAGGGAGGGACCGCCAGGCAGGGAGGGACCGCCAGGCAGGGAGGGACCGCCAGACAAGGAGGGACCGCCAGACAAGGAGGGACCGCCAGACAGGGAGGGACCGCCAGACAAGGAGGGACCGTGTCGTACCATTGTACGACTATAAATGTTTCTGTTGAGACCATTCTGGCAAATGATGGAACGAATCCTTCTAACTGAATTTGCATCACTGGATGGAGGGCTTATGGCACACGATCAAGATCAGCCAGACACTGGGCTCTGGGCACAGAACCATCCATAACCAAACGGAACAGGCAGGTATACAGAGCTCATTGCATATGTACAATCGGACCATGTTCAACATAAAGTATAATCTGGCCTTAATCAGCAATCTTGATTCCCTTGGACCGTATGGGTGGTCACTCGTGGCAGCAACTGTGTGATATTTGTTCCTAGCTAACCAAACATATAAGTTTGGCTACCAGTTTCTTATAACCTGATCTGGAACTGTCATATAATGACAATTTCGTTGCTTGTTCTACATAGCTCATCCTGCCAGTGGAGGAATACTCGTGTTTTGGCCCAGCCAAGCTCATATATTGCGTCCAGTTCTCGCGGAGGACATGGGCCGCCGTGACAAATGACCAGCAGACTAGTGACCGACATCGACCCGCCCCGACCCGTCCAGCCAGCTGATGAGGCGGCAACGAGCGCTGGTGGGGTCACGACCCACCGCCCCGGGCTGTCGATTTCGCCCAGTGCAGCGGCCAGCCCGCCCCTCCGGCCTGCTGCCGCTCAGCTGTCGGGACATTGTAGGGTCGGAGATGCTTAGGGTTATATGCGATCCTGACCGTCACTTTCCGCCATACATTTGCATGTTTAACTCTGGACAATCATAGTCAACAGCTGTGTGGACGTTCTAAGAAATAAATACACAAGTACAAGGATCACCGAAGCAGGGGTCAGCAGGGAGCTGGAATAATGGGTTCGATCAGCAGCGATTGAATTGTGCCGCCAGAATACCGTAACCAGGCATTGGTTTTGAAAACCGGTGTCGCCCAGCGCCATAGAGGCCGTGTGAAATGGCGCTTTCCGGTCATAGCCGGTCACGTGACTTGGTAACCAGTCCAGCCAGCCGGTCACGTGACTTGGTCACCAGTCCAGCCAGCCGGTCACGTGACTTGGTCACCAGTCCAGCCAGCCGGTCACATGACTTGGTAACCAGTCCAGTCAGCCGGTCACGTGACTTGGTAACCAGTCCAGTCAGCCGGTCACGTGACTTGGTAACCAGTCCAGCCAGCCGGCACGTGACTTGGTAACATGAGCGCGTTGTGTGGTAGTTGTGGCTGGAGACTAGCCATGCTGGCTGTAGCTAGCCTGCCACTCAGTGCCGTTAGCCATGCTGGCTGTAGCTAGCCTGCCACTCAGTGCCGTTAGCGACAACAGCGACGATGTCAGTAGGACATGATGTCAGTAGGTCATGTCAGTAGGACACCTTTTAGGTCATAATCAGTCACCGACATACCTACTGCGTATCGGTGATTCATTAGTACAGTCGCTTCGAAAGTAAGGCATCTGTGTACCGCCGCAGCGAAGCCCCATAGCCCACCACGCGCGCTGAGGACGTGCAGAGGTTCGCGGAATGCGAGGCGAGCCGTCAGTGGATTCCTAGAACCTCATACTCTGACTTTACACAGGGAAAACCCGTCTCACGGAGCGTGTTGCCTCCAACTTATGAAGAGTTTTTTTGACCAACTTTTCGTTTACATTTAAAAAATGGCGAAGCGCTTCAAAAGCACTTTACAAATGGCGGCGAACGTTGCAAACAAAGGGAGTGGATTACATCATCACAAGGAGTGGATGACATTAAAGTCACCAAAATAAAAATACTTATAGTTATTTAAAGTATTTTACTGACATTATAAATCACTAAAAAAAAATCTGAGTCACATCTATATCATGGTAATTTAGTCATGACAATTAGATTGTCCTATGCTGATTTCACACCGATTGCAGTAATCGTTTTCGGCATGGGTTAATATTGTTTATTTTACACGTTGCATCGACCTTTCACAGCTCCAGTATCAAGACCAGTTACATAGGTTCCCGTATACAAATAACGTATTCTAAAAACATGTTGGCTTGGCGTTTTTCCAGAGTACATTACGGTTTGGATCTGTGCCGAATAGCATTATCGGCATGCTTTGTGTTCATGGTTTATATTGCAGCATTTCATGATCAGCGTAAGGCTACATGTACTCATAGGTTATTATTTAATCATTCATCATCAGCGTGCTAAATTGAACGGGTCCACGAAGTTTTCAATAGAAAGACGGTTCAAAACTACGTTATTTCTGGGGGGGGGGGGGCTCATATGGATGAACGCAGGTATCAAGACGTGAGAACAATTGGAAATCGAACCACATCTCTAACAAATATGTCCGGGATTGACTTTGAAGTTGAAAACCACTCATTTATAGGATATGCCAGTGTATTAACGCGTCGGATGTAACATTCGTTTTAATAAACATCTCAGTGTGTTTGTAGAATGAAACGAATGAATGTCGGGCCCATGCTGTACTAGATCACGACATAACCGTACATTCAGTTATCAAAATACATACAAAATGCGGGCACGCGCCTGGTTTCAATGTGCCTATCTTAGGATATGCATATCTTAGGGATATGCCATGCCGGTGTGGTGTACCACTCAAACATGCCGATGGTGGTGTTGTGCATGGTTTGTAATCTTCCTAAAAATGTACAACTCTTTTTCGTTTCCGTAATCTGTTTCGTCATCAAATGGACGTTCAGTCTGGACCTCATTGTATGATTTCCAACTGTATAGCAATGAGCAAAGTATGAAATAGTCTTGTTCAAACATAAACAAACGTTAAGATAAACTACATTTATACATTTATAAACTACATTATATACTTCGAAAACAAACTTCTAGACTTTTCACAGCAGGCCTGTAATATTTCAAATTTCCGAAACATAAATACTACACTAGCCTGGCTAATCGTGACTGTAATACATTTTGTTTGTGTATCTCATGATAACCATCAGTGTCTTTCTCTGAAAGTGCCAGAACATTTGTCAAAGGATTGGTTCGCTTAACCTGACCAAGGTCACTGTCCTGGTTATATCTGACCAGTTTTAACTTTCCAAAAGGTTCATGGAACGGATGCTGAACATTTCATGGTTCTGACTTCTGTGTTTATTCATTTCCTGCAACAATCGAGACACTTCACGAGAGAATTGCCAGTAGCCCCGCCCTGCATGGGACTGGTAAGAAGTGTGTCTTCATAAGCGGATGATAACAATCGGTTATTGGTCATATTATAAGAAACAACTTGGAAGTGTATGCGCTTATCTGTCCTCAAAGATAATTATTAACTGCAAAATGTTTCTTGAAAATGGAAAACGCACTATGAAAACATTTAGTGTGGTATAAATCATTTCTACTGACAATAATTCGTCAAAAATGTGAATTTGTGTACAAACTATTGGCAGCATTCTCGTCTGAAGCATCATGTCCCAACATTTGTTCGCCACAGTCGATGGAAGAAAGATGGACAATTTCTCTTTGGAAGCAATACCAACTGTCCAGGACTCACTATGCAGACTCAGTCGAGTTTTACTCCACAAGCGGCCCCCAGCACCAGTCAGCAGTCGGCGGGTGGGACCCGCAGCCACAACAATGCCACCGCGGCACCCTAAAGTTTTACTGTCCGGGTGACCTGGTCGCTGACCGAGATATCACTGGACCTGGGTGCCCGCATGCCACCCGGCCACCTGGTCTACCATTCCACGGGTCATGGATACACCCGTCCAGCGAGCTAGCATCACACCTGGTAAACAAGGTGTCCACTAACCCCGACACCAGTTTGCGCCCAGAAACGCATGGCTTACACAAACGTTGATTCGAAAGCCAGTACAACAAGCCCCACACAAAGTTACCAAGGCAAACCCCACAACTCACATCAATATATACTCAAATATCCTTCAAGGCTTTGATACAATTTTCCAAGGACAATTTTTTTAAAAAGATTATTGAGCTGCTTAAACCAATATATCATCGATCATACAAATATTAACACATGTCTCGTGCTTGGTATTTTGTATTATTACAACCCGCAGGAAGACCACAGAACTCCAGTAGACGTTTCTCAAGAGCTCACAAAACCCTAACAGTAGTGGCCATCAGTCTGTAGCTTTTCAAGAGTAGGAAGTCTGCTGTCAACCCACCTCTCTAGTTGTCCTGACACCCAACCTTGCGTTTGTGAAGATGCCCAGAAACAGAGTTTTATAGCGATACCTAATCACGCATGTAGTACGACGTTAAAACCAATTGAGCACGCGTAAATGAGCATGACTTAGTTAATTTATAGCAGTGCCAAGTATGCTAACGTTGATGTACCTCGCAGCCCGCCCGTGAAACTGAAAAATGCTTTCAAGAAGTTGCATAGGACCAGAGAATATCATTTCACTTACGCATAAACTGTACCGCACGACCTTGGTGTGTTGCGGTACAGCATACCCTCACAACGCGCCAGTTGCATACCGTGTCGAGTGTTGAGTGAATAATGTATTTTGTTTAAAACGTTCTGAGTTACGATGTTAAAATACACTTCACTAGTCATTAGTAAGCGTGGATGTGAAGCAGAAGAGAGCAGAAAAACAGCCCACACAATTTTTTGTTGTTGAAAATTCCAACGTGTACTCGCAAATATTCCGCAGGAATGCCGTTTAAATGAATGCATCTCAGTTGACACATCCTTATAGTAGAAGTACAACTGTTGTTGCAAAATGGTAAGCATCGTCATCGAAACAGTTGCTGGTAACAACTGCTTCGATGACACGACCCTCCATTCCTTTCCTGCAACCTCTCCGTCTCCCCCTGCATCACCACCTCCCATCCTGTCCCTTCCCTCTCCAGCGTCAGTACTCACTCAGCAGACCGGCGACGAGTCCGAACGGCATGACGATGCAGCTGACGAGCAGATCGGCCACGGCCAGCGACAGCAGGAAGTAGTTGGTGACGCTCTGCAGCGCCTTCTCCAGGCAGATGGCCAGGCAGACCAGCACGTTGCCTACGATGCCAGCCACAATGAACAGCAGCACGGGCAGGTAGGTGAGGTTGAGTCCGGTGGGCGCCGTCGGCAGCGCGTCCGTTACCCCGTCTCCGCCGGTCACGTTCACGGCTGGCGTGGTCAGCGTCGCCATCGCCCCGAGCTCCGTGCGCGGCGCCGTCGGAGGCGGCACTGTCGCCTGGACGGCGGACGGCCGGCCAGCTGACGGAGCCGACACCAGCCACCTGCGACCGACGGCAGGTCAGCCGACTGGTACAGACGGGGTCAGGGCACAGGGAACGCAGACAGAACGGGGCGCGCCGGGTCAGATCGGAAGGACAGTCACGTGGCGAGCTGACAGATTCAGTGGCGTGGCCGGCACGGCTGCAGGTTTATACTGGTTTATACTGGTCGTATGTAAAGCTGATACCGGCTGATCTGGAATAGTAGCGCTGTTAAATTCCAGCACGACATATTATCTTTCAACAGAAGGTTACAACACTATGTATCTGACACGACGTATGGTAAACAAATGGTGAAACGAGCGACTTTACGAACTCCTCTAATGTGTTACGAACAGTGTACCACTGATGTACCACCGATGTGGCAGTGTACCACCAATGTACCACCGTGGCCGATGTAACAGCGCACCACCGATAAAGTGCAAAAGAAACATATCCTCAGGCAACATCGAGGTGGAACAATATATATATATTTTTGCCCGATTATAAATACTTGTATTGCGACATAATTACATGCAACAGATTACATAACAGAGCTCGTAGACACCCTCTACCCGAGCTTGCCAGACACATTCTATCAAAGAAAATCATCGAACACGAATCATGAAGACGAAACTAACAAAAAGTATCAACAAACCTAAAAACAAAACTAAAACTAAGAAAATACTCACTAAAGAACACACTCACTAAACAACATATATATGCGAACAAGCAAGGAAAATATGCCCTCATTGCCAACATAGTTTATAGTGGACGAGCAATCACAACACTGAGCAGTGGAAAGGTGACCAAGCGATCAGCAGCGGCGGCCACGGCGACGGCGGCGACGGCAACGGCGAACGACGGCAGCAGCAGCGGCGGCGGCGAACGGAGGGAGCCGCAGCGGCGACGGCGGTCGGATCTCACAGAACACCGCGTCGCAACCGATGGCACTACTCGACCGACGGACCCATGCGTGTGCCTGAGGTCTGTGTCCGTTTGTTCGTGTATGTGTGTCTGTGTATGTGTGTCTGTGTATCTGTGTATGTGTGTATGTGTATCTGTGTATGTGTGTATGTGTATCTGTGTATGTGTGTATGTGTATGTGTGTATGTGTGTATGTGTGTCTGTATGTCTGTGTGTCTGTGTATGTGTGTATATGTGTCTCCTGTGTGTCTGTGTGTCTCTATATGTGCGTGGGGGCGTGGGGGCGTGGGGGCGTGGAGGCATGGGTGCGAAATGTGTACAATTGGGATGGTTCATAACAAGGTTCATTCTTAAAGGTATTATAGGTTTTGGTACCTTGCTTGATGCTTGCAGTTTTACGCAATCCGGTAAGCTTTTCAATAAACTTGAATAACAAAGGACAGTCATACTCACTCCGAATTTCGCCTTGAACGCTTCTCTAGTCATAACTTGACCTGTACATTCGTCGACTAAATCCCCTAGAAACCTTATACCTCTCCTGTTCCAATCCTTTACAACCGTACATTTTAATTTCGCGTAATCATTGAACCACAGATTTCCGTTAGTATGTGAGGAGTGCCTGGGTTGTAATTTTGACTGAAACGCCCGAATGCCTCCAGTACGTCTTGCCAAAAAAGATTGTTCATTTCATGACAGGGATTTTTTTATTTTTTTTACTTCCATATTGCATAATGTTTTCAATATTTGGCAATTTATTTTTAGCTGATTTTGTCCAAGCAGCGTTGGATGTGATCAGACTCTTCAACCATGGCAGTTTACAACTTCTTACAAATGCCTGTAAGTCTACCATACTCAGTCCACCTGCAGACAAATTCTGAACCACTTTGGCTCGTTTCATGGGGTCCCTTTTGCCTCCCCACAGAAATGAAAAGATAAGACCTTCCAGTTGTTTTAATTCTATTTGTGAAGGATTTGGGAGAGCCGTAAGTTAGTGAACTAGTTTATAAATTTGTGAAGACTTGATACCAGTAAAACGCCTTTTTGGGCGATGACCGAGCGAGCGCGCTCTGGTAAAGCTAAAACAGGTTTGACATATGAAACGGTAAGGGAGCACACGTGGTAGTAACACAGTCAGTGGTATAACTTTATGAAATCGGTTGGGGGGGGGGGGGGGGGGGGCAACGGCCGAATGCTCAAAATTCAAATTGAAACTAAATGTCCAATACTATATATATATAATATAAAGTATAATTATTATATAATAAACGTATTATAAACTGTTACAATTAATACAATTATGGAGCCGTTTTGTCCGTTTCACACAGGGAAAAATACCCAAAATTTCTCACCAATTTCTATATTTCAGCCCATAAAATTGACCAATTACTAATTAACTGACATTGATATTTCGGTCATATTTTGTTGTCGTTTTTTAAAGGACAGAAACACAATTTCGACAAATGGCAAGCGCCACTCGAGCCGACCGATCGCCCCCTCAAGTCGACCGAGAGCCCCGCAGAGAGAGAGAGCTAAGGCCGACAGAAGAGCCCCGCAGGCACACTAGGGACCCCTACAGGCCGACCGAGGACCACTCAGGCCGACTAAGGACCCCTCAGGCAAACCGAGTGCCCCTTTAGGCCACCCGAGAGCCCTCAGGCCGGTTTCTCAGACCGAAAAACCCCTTTCAAGGCTCTCAGGCCGAACGAGAGCCACTCAGGCCGACCGAGGGTTCCTCAGGCCTAGTGAGGGCCTCATCGAACTGACCGAGGGCCCCTCAGGCCAAACGAGAGCCACTCAGGCAAACCGAAGGTCCCTCGGGTCCACTCAGGGCCCCTTCACGCCGACCGAGGTTCCCTCAGGCATACCGAGGGCCACTCAGGCCGACAGACGGGCTCTCAGTCCAAAGACCCATTCAAGCCGCCCGATTGGTACTGAGGCCGAACAAGGACTCCTCATGCCGACTAAGGGCCCTGAAGCCGATCGAGGTTCACTAAAGCCGACCGAGGGCCCCCTCAAGTCGACCAAGGGCCCCCTTATACCGACCGAGTTACCCTCCAGGCCGACCGAGGACCCCTCAGATCAACCCCCTCAAACCCACTAAGACCCTCAGGCCGACTGAGGCCCCACTCAGGCCGACAAAGAGCCCCTCGGGCCCAACAAAAGCCCCTCAGGCTGCCCAAGACGGCCGAAATTCCTTCAAGCAGATCGAGGGCCCCTCAGTCAGGGCCTCGGATAACATGTTAACTGGGGAGGGGGGGGGGGGGGGGAATTGCCCCACCCCCCAGTGGATAGAATTGCCCCCTCAGTAGAACCAATTTCCCCCCCCCCCCCGTGAAACCGAGTTAATTCAACACGAGCGGGCACTAGGATACTATATATGATGCATCACTAGCCTTTAAAAAAATCCTTCAGTCACCCGACGTTTTTTTTTGTACTGTACTACATGGCCTCAGATAGCATGTTAATTGGGGGAGGGGGAAAATTCCCCCGCAGTGACTGCTAGCTCCCTCCCCAGTGATCAAATTTTGCCCCCCTAGTGGATCAAAATTGGTAGGTAACATACGATTGTACGGTCTGTAAAGTAGATAAAAGCGTCACTGAAGCATGCTTTCAACTTAAACCAATAGAACACTGTTTACAGCTACCTAGCGTAGCTTTGAGATCTAGCGGACGGATACCCGCTCCTCGTCGCGTCGGTTCGAAATTGGCGTGGACCACAGGTGTCGATTTATATACGTTTGGGGTGGTCATCGGCCTCAATATTTTGAGCTTGGTCCCCAAAGATGCTTTTGGCTCCCTCAATGTTTTCTGGCCAATGTCGGATACAAGGGGGCCGAGACCAAATCTCCCAATCCGCCTGAAATCAGCAAAAAATGACGTATTTTCTAATTAAAATTCAATAAACCTTTACGAAAGAAAGTTGATTAATCACCCATTCATCCATAAAGAAGCAAACTCCGATTAGTTTGTTTTATTGTTTTATACTTTTTGTGGATTTCGCCGCAAAAAATGTAATTCTGGTTTCTCCCTTGTATCTGTCCTTAGATCAGGTATTTGACACATATGCCATGGTTTCACCCACGGTGATCCGTGGAAAACCCAGCTTCTGTCTGATGAATTCGTTGGTTCTAGGAACATATACTACCCAAGACCACCTTCATCACATCACACGACAAAACCGGGGGAATACCGGCGAAGCAATATTTCTCTCCTTGGTAAAGTTGTAGCTGTTTGTGTCCTATGGGGTGGCCCTCGGCCCCCCAAAGGCGCCCTCGGTCCCCACAGCCATATTTCGATCGAATAACCGATTTCACCGTATATCTGACGAATAAATTTAGGGCTGTGTGCCAGCATTTGGCCGACACGGCCGATGATGAATGGGTCTCTCAAAAACATGCCGACGTTGAGCCGATGCTTGCCCAGGACAATGCTTGGCAGGACGACGGCCCGAGTTTCATGTATTTCGTTTCGAAAGCAATGTGGTATGAGCATCATTCGAAAGTTTAAAAAAAAACGTTCAAAACGAATAACAATTATTTCAGTTATTAACGTCTAACCGTAATATGTGAGATGAGTTGTGCAGTAATCAGCAATCAACGGCAGCAACCATGGTAACAACTATTCTTAGTTTTGGTGCCTCGTTTTCCATTCCAAGGGATAGCGTTTTACATTGAAGGCAAACCTATTGCATGGGTTGGATCTGCAATGATTAATATGATAATTTGATGAGTTACTAATTGCAGGTCAACTATTTTATTAATTAAATTGTTTTTTTTGTGTGTCGAAAATGAAACGTCTCACAAAATGTTTAACTAATGTTTTTGTTTTATTGTGTAAGGGATATGATGGCTCTAATTGAGCCCTTGATCCATTGGCGCATCCAGAACGTCCAAAAACGTCGTTTTGAAGAACTGTCTCAAAACTCGTCCGACTTTGTGTGCTTTTGCAAACAAAGCCGTGTCGTGCCGAGCCGAGAGTGGGGCGTTTTAGGGGGAGGTTGGGTTGGGAAGCCCTTATTTTTTTCCTTTCGAGAATTGGTGGCATGCAGCACCACCGTTTCTGGCAGAGCTGTTTCGGCATGAACTGCGCACCTTAAGTAATGATTTTGACTAGGGTCATCTCAGGTGAGGTCACTAGGTCACATCAAGTGGCCCCACCTCCAAAGAAGTTTGTCGTCGAGCCACAGCCACATTGTTTGACTGAGCGATGTAAAAATTTCGACATGAATTTAGACGAGCTATCTAACGGTATTTGTGGATTTTGCCTGATCCTCATTGGAGCCGAGTTCAGGGGTGGGGGCGTCAGATGCCTCCCCTAGCACGACTGAGCTGGCGCCGAGCGCCGGCAGGGCGCTGGTAAGAACTGCTTTAAAACAATTTCTCCCTTGTATAAGCTGTTTAGATCTTCCTTCAGGAAATGCGTTAATGTTCGACCGATTTAGTTGTATTGGTAAAGCTATGGCGCCGGTGGACTCCTTCGCTTCGTTCCTGTTCGGTCCCCCAAATCATTAACAAAAAAATCGACATCACAGGTATGGACCTTCGATGATGGGCGTGTTTAAATTTATAATTTTTATTTATCTTCATTATTGTATTATTCTACTATTTTATTTCTGTTTTACACTTATGTTTGTCGTTATCCCACTTAAAGGGACTATCCCACCTTAACATTATATTTGAGTTGAGATAGCCATTTGTATGGCTAGGCATTGCAATTAAGTATGGTAGCAGTTAAAACAACCACAATGATCTAATAAAAAATATATTCGAGTTTGATTTTGACATCTGTAAAAAATAAGGCCCATGTGTATTTGAATAGGGCATCTAAACCGACAGCGTCGTCTCTTTACCCAACTGGTAATGATAGTCGACTTGTTTTAAGGTCAGCCATGGAATATGTTCGTCTTTCATTTCACGATCTTCGGGTGGTTCGCAATCTAAGCCAATCTAGACACCGGGTGGTTCGCTTTTTCTGCGCAATAGATGTCGACAAAAAATTGTGCCATACATTTGGCAGCACAAAGGATTTCCCTGTTATTACAAAAAATCATATGACGTCACCAACCCAACTTTTCGCTTAAAACTAAAAGTTGAATATCTTCCCAGATAAACATTTTTTTTCGGAAAAAAATTCACGAACATGTTCAGCTGATCTCGCCTGACATGTAGACATACAATTAAGTGTGATTCGACAACTTTCACAATGGTGGGACAGTCCCTTTAAAATGTATCAGTACTTATGCATAGGTACGCTTAATCAAGGACGTAGCAAGGGGGGGGGGGGGCACGACCATAGCCCCCCGTGCAAACCAATTTATACTAGATAAAATGCGATTTTTTTTATGACGACCCGACCCTACCCCCCTCCCCCCCCCGGTCAACAAAAGTTGGCTGAGGAGCGAAATATGATTCTACCACTGACGTGCCCCCCCCCCTGATACAAAACCTGGCTACGTACCTGCGCTTAACCATATGCAGCATGTTTTTTTTCGAATTCCCCCCCCCCCCCCAGTGAGAATTCCTTAGCCGAGGCCCTGCCCTAAGGCCGACAGAGTTCCCATCCAGACCTACCGGGGCCCCCTCCAGGCCGACAGAGGCCCCCTCACTCCGACAAAGGATCCCTGAGGCCGACCAGGCCGACTGAGCCGACCGAGAGCCGGCAGGGGAACCATCAGGCCGAACAATGGCTCTCCAGGCCGACTGGGACCCCATCCAACGGACGAAGGACTCCCTCAAGTCCAGGGGCGCAGCCAGGATTTTGCGACGGGGGGGGGGGGGGGCTAACCGAAGCTCCCCTCCAGGCCAAACGAGGCCCGCTCAGGCTGACCCAGGGCTCCTTAGGTCAACCAAGGACCCTCTCAGGTCGACCTCGGTTAACCTCCTGGAGGGGCCACGACCTCCTAGGCCCCCCTGGACACGATGGTCCGATGGCCTTTGATGGCTCGAATCCCTCGATGTTCTTCTGTATCAAACGTATTCTTTTAGCACGGATGTTGGGTATTTAGGATATTGCAATACCAGGGAGCCAAAAAGGCTGCATTAAAGGGACTATCCCACCTTAACATTATATTTGAGTTGAGATAGCCATTTTGATGGTTTGTCATTGGAATTACGTATGGTAGCAGTTAAAACAACCACAATGATCTAATCAAAAATATATTCGAGTTTGATTTTGACATCTGTAAAAAATAGGGCCCACGTGTGTGAATAGGGCCTCTAAACCGACAGCGTCTTCTCTCTTTACCCAGCTGGTAATGATAGTCGACCTGTTTTAAGGTGAACCTTGGAGATATTTGCTACGTTTCAATGGTTTGGTAGTTAGTTTGTTTTGTATTCAAAGCGCCAGAATTGTCTCGAAATAATTGTGCACATACTTTGGCAGCGTAAAGGATTTATGTGTAGCTCTCTAGAGCTCAATATGACGTCATCAACCCAAATATTAAAACTTAACTTTTTATTAAATTGAGCACTGTTTGCGAGAAACAAATGTCATAATCGTGTTCGGCGGCAATTACTTCATTCATATTGTGCCCCACAAGCGGCGTACATTCGACAACTTTTGGGAAGGTGGGACAGTCCCTTTAACTATCAGCCCTATTCCAGGCAAACAAAAGAAATTTACAACAAATTCCATTGAACACCATTTAAATAGAGCACCCCGATGGCTAATTGTTCCTATTCGCTAACCTGAACGCTTGGACCTTGCATCTTCGGACTTGTTAGCATAAGACAATCCTTGCTACCAACTTATCCATTATATCATAATCGAAAAAGCAGTCGCAGATGAAATCACAATGCTCGTATACTTCTAAGATGGAATACTCCTAAGATGGAATCAAATCTTGATATAATGCAATACGCAAAACTCAAAACAGACCAATCTGTACGAGTAGTCCTTCAAATTTTGAAAGGGGACACATTTTTAAAATCATGGGGGGATTTATATAGCCATTTATTTATATAGCCAGCTAATTTATATAGCCAACCAATACGTTCGATGCCCATTAACCGGTCCGATTTAGGTAATTATTTGAATAAAACCATGTATTTATATATCCAGCTAATTTATATAGCCATCCAATTCGTTCGCTGCCCATTTCCCGGTCCAATTTATATGTTATGAAAGCGATTTGGACAGAACTGCAAGACAAAATTAAGACATAAACACAACAACGGGCACATTACTGCATACAACTTGTCACGTACTGAGCAAAACCATTTTCGTTCTGGTCCTCGTTTTTCTCCAAAGTCCCATTCCGTGCACAGTATCTGCACAGTTTAGCCGTTTAATTGCCGGAAATATGTCATCCGGCTTCAAAAAAATATCCCAGGCGGAGGGCCCACGTCCCGCAAGTCATGCGTTCATTGTTGAACTCAGCGCTTGCAGTCCATCAGCGCCCCTGCCGGCTGCGGCTGAACTACGGGCTGGTCACACCCAGGGCAATAGAACACACCAGGGGCTGATGACTTCTATGCTGCGCCATAGGGAGGGTTATGGCAAGGTTGTGGTAGCAAATCAGGGACGTGGGAACCGTGGGGGCAATGGGGGCAACTCGCCCCTCCCAACTTTGGAGCTGGGGGAGGGGGGGGGGGGGGGGGGGCGACGCTCCCAACTTTTTACACGTTCACTCGACTGTATAAGAACAAGGGCATTGCCACCGGAGTTTCAACGGCGGCGCGCAGCGCCGCGAAATTTGGCACAGCTGTTGGGGCATCAATTACCCACACGGTGTGATTTTTTTTACCCCGAGTCATCTCAGGTCAGGTCACCAGGTCAAGTCAAGTGACTCTACCTCCAAAACGTTTGCGGTCGTGCCACATACAAAGTGATTGACCAAACGGTTTGAAACTCACATGATGTCATCAGGTGTCATCAGGTTCCTACAATTCGTAGATCTCGATTTTTGTATCGGTGACCTAAGGTCTATATCGTGACCTCCCCATCCATAGGAAAATCCATAGGAAATGGCTAAATTTTACCAATTTTCACCAGATCCACCCACTGGCGGATCCATAACGGTGGTTGGGGGGGGGGGGGGGTGCGGGTGGTTTGGGGGACAAATCCCAAAAGTCTCACACAATTCTGAAAACTCATCGGATTTCGCTTGCTTATATGCATTGGTACCTGATTTAAAACAAACTTTCCTTAGTAAAAGTTGCTTAGATTTTCTTCTCTATCAGGCAATGTGTCAATTTTGCGCCGATTTCAGGCGGTTGGGGGTGGGGGGGGGGGGGGGGGGGGGCATGGCCGCTTTGTCCCCCCCCCCCGGATCAGCCAGATAGATCCACCACTCTTGTCCCAAATGCAAAGCCCTATGTCACATTTCTGTTCTTTTACCTCTACGGAGGTCAACTCATGTGACCGCCCATGTCACTTAACCCGCGCACTGCAGTGGGGGGGGGGGGGGGGGGGGATTTCCGCCCCCCCTCAGGTTTTTCCAAGATAGCGAAACAACGGCGGCATGCATCGCCGCCGGGTTTTGGCACACCTGTTAGGACATCAATTGCGCACACTTTAAAAACCAAATAACCTCGGGTCATTTCAGGTCAGGTCACCAGACCAGGTCAAGTGATCCCACCTCCAAAAAATGTTTGCAGTTGTGCCAAAGCCAGAGTTCTTTTTTACCAATCAGTTTCAAACTTACAGGATGTCATGAGGGCATAAGTACTTACAATTCGTTTATCTCAGAATTTTGATATCGGTGACCTAAGGTCAGGTCAATTTCGTAACCTCCCCCATAATAAGTCAATGGGGGAAATACACAAATGCTTCCTATTTCAAGGATATGCATGATATTAGTCCAACTACTTCTGGATCATGTTATTATAGGATATTCCTGATGATCCAAGTGTAAGTTTTATTCAGTGACCCCTATTGGGTCATTTGGGGTCATGCGAGGTCACCATCACTTTTTGTGTCAATAACTCCCGACATAATGAAGATAGAGAAGTAACACAGACATCAATGTGTTCGTCTCGTCGAGACACGTCTTCCAATATTCAACATGTCCTACTTGGGTCACCACTTGACCTTGACCTGAGGTCAATTTTTTATGTTAGCTTAACAAGGTCACCATGTATATCATTTAAAGCGCCTTGACAAGATAAACACAATGGCGTAAACAGTTTTTCGTTATCTTTATTAAGTACAAAGTTAATAGTGAAAAACGATTTAGCAAAAATACGTCATTTTTTTCCTTTTTTGACCTCTGGAGCCACAAATATTGACCTGAGATCAAATTTGAGGACACCTTACCGATTGCAAATGTCACTGGCTGGCGTTTGCTTTTTTCTGTTTGTTTCTAACTAGCATAGTTTCTGAGATATATGGGAATTTCTGGAGCGATGTCCTAAAACAGGAACAAAAACAGGAAAGTTTGACCTTTCATGACCTCTGGTTACCTCAATTTTGACCTGACCTAAAACAATACTTAATACTTTCGATAGAAAATGTATCAAGCTATCAAATGCCGTTTACCGCTTCTCGCTACGTAGCGTTGTTTTCGAGATATCAGGGGGGGGGGGGGGGCGGAAATCAACCCCTCCTTGCAGTTCGTGTTCGGCGCAAAGCCCCTGCAGTGCGCGGGGCATGATTTAGAGCAATGAGGTTTTCACCATTGTATTCGGCTTGTCGAGATAAATCAATTGATGTAAGAGTTGACCTTGACCTAACCCTGACCTGGCCTCACGTCAGGCCATTTTTTGGATATGACCTAACTAGGTCACTCAATATATCATTCGATGTGTTTCGACGAGACAAACACATTGGTAAAATCTGTTTTATCTTATCGTGCTTCAGTCAAAAGTTATTCCTTAAAACCAATTCGACATTTTGTTTTAGAATGTTTCAAATGCAATAGCTTCTGATGACCTAACTATTAACCTTAGATCAATTCTGATGAACCTTAGTTACAGAAAATTAAATTATCTTTCGAACACTTTTTCCGCGCGTCGCTAGCTCTAATTATCGGGATATAGACGGTTTTATCAAGGCATTCATATATAGCCGACATTTGACCTCTGGTGACCTCAATATTGACTTGACTTAAAAAATTACCAAAGTACTTTCGATTGAGATTGCCTCGGGATATCTAACACCGCCTTTCGCTTGTCGCTACATTGCGTGGTTTTTAGATCTTAGGGGGAGGGGGCGGAAATTCCCCCCCCCCCCCCGGCAGTTCGTGGTTGGCGCGAACCCCCGGAAGTGCGTATGTGGACCTTAATTCGGCAACAGTTAGCAAAACAACTAACTAACTAGCTAACTAACTAACTAGCTAACTAATATATTGTAAATGTGTAATAAATAATTGTATATAAGTAGATAAACATTTTTCTCTGAAAAATGCGTGTGTTCTAATGCATTGGTTTGACAACATTTGCTTGAGTACGACCGTATAACGATAAATTCATAAAAATGTACCCGAAACATTGACCATAACAACGTAAAACACGGCATAGCATAACTCGGTTCAAGCCAAGTATGGTACTCGTACCGAATGTATGTTAAATGCATGATTTTGTCATGGCTAACTTGGTGCGAGCCCGGCACATCACATAACCAGCTACCTCAGGTTCGGGAGTCAGTCAAGCTCGCAGGTTCTGGATTCAGGCACGGTGAAAGCTCCAGTTCCGCTTCTGCGACTCTGTGTGACCCTAGTACCGGTGTCGCTCCTTCTTCGTGTTTACCAGCTATTCTCTAGTTGTGTATTTGTTAGGCGACCCATTTCCTTATATGATATTGAGACCCGTTTCCTTAAAGGGAGATAATCACCTTTTTATTTTGTTGGCAACAATTTATTTGGCTACCGTTATGGAATAAAATGATGTGATCTAAATTTAAGAATTAAATAAAATTATTCCCTAATTCAAAGTTGGAAGTTTGGCAAAATTAATGATCAGTACTTTCCCTCCACTATTGTAAAGCGCAACATTTTTTTTTGTATCAATCTGTTCAACGTTGTTGAATGGGCACTTATACACAAATCGCCGACACTAAATAGGTTGCGTTCACCGCCATTGTTAAACTGACGATTTCAATGCACTTTCTTCAAATGATTGTTGATTGTTCATAAAAGGTTGGCATATATTCGCAAAAGATAGAGTGCAGGAAACATATTATATTATTATTGAAACATATTTATAGGAAACATATATTGCAGGATGCATACCTTCATGATAAATAGCAATGCGTAGGGAGGCTAATTGACTGAATTCGTTACCGAGTATTTGCTGATTATAAGCGTGTAACGCTTATCAACTATGACTTGAAATATCTATCAGTAGGAATCGTTATATGCAAAATGTAATGCATTCACAATATATTTTGGTCTCGTCTATCGATTTCAGGTGCGAACTCCATTTTTGTGGAAAAAGGTGATTATCTCCCTTTAAATATATGACATAGTACATACTATTGGCAATAAGCAGCATTGGGTATGGAAAAGAGCGGTACACGTTGCTTCTCTTCAGTCATAATTTTCGCCGTAGTATTGCCAAAAAGTTTGCCCCCCCCCAACTTCAAAGTAGTTCCCACGCCCCTGCAGCAAAGTGACGTCATTGGTTTTCGGTTTTCTGCTCGTCGGCCTGCGCTTGTAGGATGCCTGCGCTTGCAGGGTGTTTGTGTGTAGTGGTAT
The DNA here is from genome assembly GCA_036785665.1 of Chirona hameri. Lineage (NCBI taxonomy): Eukaryota > Metazoa > Arthropoda > Thecostraca > Balanomorpha > Balanidae > Chirona > Chirona hameri. The sequence continues at coordinate 59,142 of JAXIVJ010004038.1, forward strand.
GTTTAGACCACTTCTACATCTCTTATTAGTTACTGTGTAGTGTAATGCACACTTTTTGTGCTCAGGCAAGGCAGTGAATTAGGTGACTGTTGACACAGATTGCAGTGCTTTAACGCTAGTTTGGCCGATTGTTACGTCTACGACGCGCGTGTGACAATGCGCTACTTCATCGTCGCGGTAGGTTGGGAGAGTTTCAGATGCCTTATTCGCCTTATTCTGTTACCCGAAAGAGGCTGATTTAATAGGAAAACTTTGACGTAAACTGGCGGCAAGATGTGTGTGATGGTGTAGTTTTTGTTTTATTAGAGAGTCGGTTTTCGTTGGGTGTATACATGTCCTTACTATCCGTTTGCACATCGCTAAAATAGCTGGGTGTGAAGTGTTGAGAAATGTATTTTCTGTTGCAGAATTTCGACATGGCTGTTCTGTTCTAAAATCACTTGTATGTATGTTCTGACTGCTGTGAGGGCGATGAGTCGTCTCAATTATTATTTCCATTTTTACAGGTTGATGTTCTAGTACAGTAGTAGAGTAGCCAGTTACCAGCAATTTCATATTGTTTAATTTTTACTTTTACTTTCTGAAGAGACTACTAGAGACTCTGTAGTAGTTTGTTTTTACTAACACTAACAAATACTGGCAACAGCAATCCTTCCTCAACAATCCTACCCCTAAGTCCATGGCAAACATTTGATGACCAAATCAGAAGAAGACAGAAAGCACCAAACCTAGCCATGTCCCCTGCCTAATTCCCCGGCAATCCTTCCCTGGCTATCCTCCCACACGCTGTCAAACGTTCAAAAACCAACGCTCCTTGCAAACCACCCTGCTTAGTTCCCTGCTGCTTAGTAACCTTAACTGCCAAACCTAAAATCGGACCAAGCAAGATCAAAGACTATTGAAGTTGGGTGTCTTGGGCCCAAGAGGCTATACGGCATACGCTATACGGCATAGGATATACGGCATACCTAGTCCATCAGCAACAACATTCAAAGTACCGTGGTTGGGGGCAGGATTGGGAGATTTGTTTGTTAAGGCGCGCACATGCTTTGTGTTGTGTTTTGTGTGTACTCTGTGTAGTTTAGATGCTTCAATGTCTTGAAAATCCAATAGATACCCTGGAATACCATTTGATTTGCCCAAATATATATGTACAGATGCCCAAGTTTGAATTCCCTGTGTGGGCTACTGGGTTCATAATATACAATTACAATTAGGAATGTCATTCACTTGACCGGAGCCGGGGCTGATGAAATGATGAGAAAAACATGTTTTGAGCTCCCATGATTTAAGCAGCTGAAAGCACCTTTGAAAAGTTCTGATTCTAAAATGATGTTGAAATGCCCCACTTGGGTCAAAGAGTGTGATTTTCAGGCAAAATAGTTTTTTTCAGCACATTGCTTAGTTTTCATTTCTGTTATTTATTTTATGAAGAAGAATTGTTGTTAGGCGTTAATTAACGAGCAAGCAATGCTTTAATTCAGGCATATTGATTCATTCTCTCGTTTCAGCTTCAAGATCCAGCGGACATCGAGGCTGCCGAGCAGTACGAGCAGTGGGAGCTGGCGTACCAGGCAGTCGTCGCTGGCGATGGCCCACTGCCTGACGGAGCAGCAGCAGCAGCAGCAACTGCCGCGCCCGCAACAGCTGACCTCGGAGTTCAGCGGGAGGCCCTGGCGTTTGTTGGGGGTTACGTGGCCTCCAAGTGTCGGCACATCCGCGGCGACCTCGGCCAGCCCACTTCGTCAGTGTCGGATTCTGCATCCGTACCGAGCCGCTGGTTGCAGACCATCAGCCGGGGCAGCCTATACGTGAGAGAAGGTTCTGCGTGGTGATGGGGCCGACCGCTGACCAGGCGCCAGACATCTTAAAACGCCTGATAGCCTGCGTTTGGACCAAGGCGCTGGAGCTGGATGAGCGCATCGCGAGGAAGCTCGCCAGCACGCGGCTACACCTCCGGCTCAGATGGCTCAACGGCGCTCGAGCTGGGGCGCAGGCCGAGCGATGGAAGATAAAGAAAGTCAAACAGCACGCCAGAAGCTCAAAATAGGCAAGTTATTATACATTTGTGTTTGTATAGAGATCCATTTGAGACATTCAGCATTTACGTAATTACCTACTTAATACTTACACAAGTTTATTTGCTTGCCAGACGACGAATTATTAGTTTGCTCTGGGTTGTTGCGAGGAGTGTTGAGAGTCGTGTTCTGCTACGTCATTTTCGTACCGGCAGATTTTTTTTCAACTAGCGTCGCTGTTATATTTCGCAATGTGTTTGTACGGCAGTGATACTTTGGGACTTATTGCAGGCGCACATGCAATCGCTGTTCCACTGTTGGATATAAGTTGCCAGCTTGCACCGGGACAGAGTTCAGATGTTAAAAAGACATAAATGTATTTCAAATTCGTTGTGCCCCGATAGACACAAGTAACTAGTAAATGCGCCCTATTTATCTTAGAAAAGTATGTATCGTTCTCCAGCTCATCTACAAGTCGCAGGTCCCGACGGCCTCCTCATGGGCTCCGTGCTGAGGCTGTGTGCCCGGACCAGCTGTTCGATGGCGGAGTATGCCAGACGACTGCCTGCGTCGTGGGCCGCCGGCCAATCCGGTTGTCTCTCGTAGCGCAGGCGCCGCAGACATTTATCTTAAATGCCTTCCCGAATATCGTGCCTAATAGTGTCTGGTATGTTGTACAGTCGGTCTCATAATGATCTTCCCTAGCTCTGGTCTCCCACGGTAGGCAAAACGTTAGCTGGCTGAATCCCGCACCGAGGCGGGGCCGGACCGGTTTGACAGCTCGTCCGGTGCCGGCCGATACTTGGCGGAATCTGCACCTGCGGAATCTGCGGAATCTGTCCTGGTCTGACCCACACAGGCCGATCGGGGAATAACAATGTGCATGTGTGGCGAGGCTGTGTGGCGGACCGTGGTTGAACATATACGCAGACCTAAAATGTCAAGTCAGCGACGATGTCTGTGATGACCAGTTTTAAGAAAACCATGGTTCTGTGAAGCATCGCTAAGTGTGCAATTGATAGAACACTGCACGGGCTATACTTTAAGACGAATATTTTTTATCTCCAGTTGATCGATACCGTCGTCACAGATGTCGTCTCAGAAATAGATATCCGTCGTGTCGCTTGCGACGATTGAGACATTTGCATTGCGCCGAAAAATAAAGTGTCGATATTTTGACCTGATCACAAGGTCAAGGTTAAATTTAAACACGTAGTCAGTCAGATGCTTTATCAGCTACACACCTGGTGATGCTTCAAAAACCTAAGGTCTTAAATACTGTCGTCGCAGATATCCTCGCTAACTTAATGGATATAAACCCGCCCGGGTGTGTTTGTGGAGCGTGAATGACGGAACGGCGTGATGGGAACATATCAGTGCGAGGACCACTGCATTTGTCTACTTTTTCGCGTAAAATCATCAGGTGGACGTTTGCATTCGTAATTTCGGGGTTCTGCATTGCACATGACACGTGGCATGATTAAAAAAGAAATACACATAAAAGCGCCTGGTGTCAGCGCGATTCGAACCCACGACCAATCTACGGATACGCTAGGAGTAGACAGCTATACCGACTGAGCTATTCGGGCTTACGTGAGGAGCACTGTTATTCAGTTTCCAATATTGGGTCTCTGCCAGCTCAGGACAGGGGACCTCTTGACCCTCGAGAGTGTCGAGACAGACGGCCCTGACCTGACCACCACCCGGGTTGCGGCGCATTCCATTCCGACAACGCCCCGCACTCCCTCCCTCCCTCTCCCTCCCCAGGTCACGCACCTGCCAGACAGCCACAATGGGTACTAACCTACGGTGGGAAACCACCTTTTCGCCTATCGCGACCGTAGCGCCACGTGGTGGCAAGGGAAGATCATTATGAGACCGACTGTACATATACGTGCATATACACGTACTGCGCGCGGGATGCACCGGTATTGTCGAAACCATTTTTTATATATGTAAATTTAGTCCGAATGTTTTGATAGTATGGATTTTCGAGATCAGGACCCATGCTGTGCTAAGCTTGTTGCGCAGGCCCTGACCCCACCACCCGATCGCGCGATTCCAGTCATCGGTATAATTTAGAGGCAACAGTTTAACGTAGCCTAACGACTGAGGACGGCCCGCCCGGCTCGTTGGCTTCACCTGGCCTTAAACGCGGCCGCTGCCACCGTCCGCAGGTCATCCCCACGAGGACCCAAATAGCGAGCGCCGAAGCGGCTCGAACCCACCTTGCCAGGGCGGGTTAGATTGTAAGTTCAGCACTCTCCCGACTGAGCTACACGGGCGGGCGTGTAACGTGTAACATTCATTCGTATAACGCAACAGCGGCCGGCGCGCTCGCTGCTAGCATTTAGCATTCGCAGTGCGGGACTGTGAGACTGTCGATAGGCCTGCGTGTCTGAGCCCAAGTCGCCTGTTTCCCAACCTGTTCTTGTTGCATGCCATATTTGCAGAAGACAATACAAGTGCCACGGGGTGTTATCATTGTGCTACTGGGTGAATCCATTGGGTGTTAATATCGCCTACAGCGGGCGTATGTGGGAATTTCCGCCAATGCGGTTGTGGACAATACGGTTGGTCACTAGTATACAATGGATATTGAGTATTTTGATAGTGGGAATGCTACGAAAAGAACTGCTGCTGAGGCGCCTGAGGGCCCTTTCGGCACCCTCGGGGCGCATGGAACACCGGAGGGGGTCAATGGGTCGTCCTCGCTGGCCTCTAAACCGGCGGACATTGTCTGCTGTGCCGTTCTCGGACTCCCTTGAACACTGGACGCTCTCAGAAGCCCTGGACCATTGAATGACGGTCCCTGGGCCTCCCTCGGCACCCTCGCCTCCATTGCCAACCAACGAACCGCCAGGCCGCAAGCGCAACGATCGCTGGATGGGCCCTAGGACATCAGCTGGCCATCAGAGCTGCCTGACGGGGCTCTGGGCCGCCCTTAGACCCCTGGACCGGCGGATGAGTGCCCTTGGGTTGTCCTCATACTCTCTGGATCACCGGAGGGATCCCCTGGGTAACGGTCGGCCGGGTTGTTCCTGGACGTTCTCCTCTGGGCCGTCCACGGTGGAACCCTGGACTGCCAAAGCGGGCCCCTGGGCCACTCTCTGGTCCCCCGGATCAAAGACACCTGACCGTCGCAGGGCACCTGGATCGCTGGGGGACATGGGCGTAGCTTCTCCAGACAAGTTGGGGGGGGGGGGGGGTGAGCAGGAAAACAATCTCTTAAAATACCATCAAAATTCACAAAATACATATTTCTCCCCGGATTTGACCCATTTCGTTGTCCAAGTTGGGGGGAGGGAGTTAAAGCCCCCTCAACTGAATAGGAAACTACACCCCTGATGGGGAGGGGGGGGGGGGGGGTCTCCTGGCCAGTTTGAGGGCCTCTGGCTATCACCGGGCCTCTGGGATTGCCGAAGGGGCCTCTAACCCGCCCGTGCGGGCCCCCTGAAGTCTGGACACCAGACAGGACCATGGACCGCGCCCTTCGTGTGGCCCAGGGGTCCTCGACTCACTGAGGGGAATGGCACGGCCCCCTATGCCCCCTTGTGTGCGCCCCTGTTGGTAGTGCAAGTAATTGTCACCCCTTGGTCCGTTCTGTGCTTGCCGTAGAATACTTCGCTCAGCTATGCCGGCCGGGCCAATCGGGGAGCCGAAAACCAGTGACGTCATTCGTCATTCGGCCACCAATGTAAACAAATCGCCTGATGATTTTACCTTCTATATACGGCCTTGGGTCACACGCGGATCCCACAGACCGCTGAAGCAGCGTTATTAGCATCAGGAATTATTCACGTTTGTCTTCATCATAAGTTATATATTAGCTAGAAGCGAAATATTTTGGGTGAATAGTGTTCAGTAAAGACAATATACACCCGGGCTATCCGGGCGTATATTGTTTTTTATTTGTGAAAACTCGTCTTGGTGTTATCTTTTACGGTGTTGGGAAGAATAGAATGGTCAACAAATATTGCAAAAATATTGCAAAGCCTGTCACCCTGCCTAAATATTACTCAAACAGCTTTGTGTTAACAAATTAATTTGTTTAATTTAAAATTAATTTATAATTTAAAGAGGGTACCCACGCCTGCAAAGTGGTGAAGTCTCAGCGTTTTATGTTGAACAGTTTCCGAGTACCGATTTAAATACTGAAAATGACACTTTTTTATGTAAGTTGTCATAACTTTGGACTTGAACTAAGCTTTGCTCTGAACGACATGTGATTCGCCAGGCCATTGTACTCTCTGTTGAATCGTGTTTATCGCATGTCTCTGAAACCCTCGGTTTGCGAGTTATCGGCCCGGGATCGACGCGCGTTTGATCGTTTTCGTCGATTTGTGAATTTGGCCGTTTCCTATGTTAAACCAATGATACAGTTGTCGCCGACACAGCGGCCGACACATATGTCGGATCTTGTTGAAATTTTCATACGATGGTGCGCCTCTACCACCGAACCTGCGTGGAAAATTTCACGTACCTAGCTGCAACGGTTATTGAGTTATTAACCGATTTGTGTATGACCGTTACGTTATTTGATTTCCACGTACCACGCACGCACGCACGGACGGACGGACGGACATCTTATAATTAATAATATAAGATAAGATAAGATAAGATAAGATTAAATTGTTCATGATCTCCTTTCTCAAATCTGCCAAAAGGGAGTACGTCCGCTGCATGCTTCAGCGTATAAATGAATACTTAGCATATTACAGCCATTTTTGATCAAAAATTATTTTTGCAAGGTTTTTGTTCACTTCGGCGTTCGCGTGTGCCAACTTCCACGCGCTGTGGTACCACCTCTATCAGAACACACCATACCACAAACAAAATTGATTTGATGGACCTATCCAATGGTGAAAACCCAATCTCAATCGGAGCAGTGGTTGCAAAGTTATTAGTTTCCGAAAAGCGTCTGTATGGCCGGGTCGGGCCGGGTCGGGCCGGGTCGGGCCGGGTCGTGCCGGGTCGCAAATTCCCGAAATCTAATCACCGTTCGCACTCGGAATTAGAGATGACGTCAAACTTCTGGACGAGTCCATTATACCACCGGGGGAGGTTGGGACCTCTCTGAATGGGATGCTGGGCCGCGACAATAATCGAAGCGATCGCTGTGTGTGATGCGCTTAGCCTCGGTGCGCACCATTTGACACATATAGTTTATTCTCGTTACGGAGCGGTCGTCATGCAGAAGTGCCTTTGATCTCCGTTTACATGTTGTCAGATCGGTAGGCTTATATTCGGCGTATGTATTTATATCTATACTGCTTTGTTTATACTTGAAAACAGGCGGGCGACCAAAATAGCAAGTGTTAGACAATTATTCCCTGAATATTTCGATAATACATATTTATTTCGATATTCGATCGCATACGTAATATTAGAAGGTAAGGCCGTTTAATTTTAAATACAGAGTTGCAGGTTGTCTCAGTGGAGGTGCGTGATCGGCAATACACCATGGTATGGGGATTTCCGGTTTTCATTCGGTACATACGTAATTTTCCACCCAGAGATTCCACGAAACGAACACGGAGCAAGCCAGTTCAGTTGCCACGTGCGACAACTGTGTTTAGAAAGCAGAGAACTCGTTTATATTTCAACCTCGGTTTTCTATTACCTGTCGAGGCGCGCCAATAGAAGTTAATAGCAATTTTGAAAGACATGTATTTTTTTCACGCACTACACTTAAACACCCCACCATGCACAGTACACACGATATCGTACATGGCAGGGTACGTAAGGAGACTGTGACGTCACTGTGACGTCACATCCAAGTGAATTCGATCAATCAAATTAATAGGTGCGAATGGTCGCTATACTTCGGGAATTTGCGGCCGGGTCAAATGTAAATTTGTCTAGTAAGTTAACGAGAAACCTCACGGGCGCTTCGCGCCCCCTCGGTAAACAGTATTGTTTCCTAAAGGGGCGAGGTTTCTTCTGCGCCACTGCGCTATTTCTTGTTTTATTTGCACTGTTTTAGGCTCGATGTTCGCTTGTGTTATTTTGTCATTATCTGTTGAAAAAGTTACGCCCAATATCTTGATCTGCTGCATCCATTTGACGCCAAAGTTCTCTGAATTATATTCAGGTGTTCATCGACTCCAACGGGCAGGCATGACGTTTTTTCAATATTAAGTTTCAAACCAGACAAAAAAATCAAAACGTGTTTAACTCAAATAATGCACCTCGCATTGAACTGCGAGTATTGTTTACGAATAGTACGGTATCATCCGCATATTGTGTTATTCTTACTTTGTGGTTTTCAGATAGGCGAATGCCTGTTATCATATTCGATTGCTTTATTTGGTTCGCTAGGACGTTTACTGCCAAGTTAAAAAGGTAGCCTGATACAGGGTCACCCTGACGTATTCCGCATCTTAGAAATACTTTATTGCCCAAGTGACCGTTCAACAATATCCTGAGGGGAGGGGGGTGATTTCCGCCCCCCCCCCTCAGGTTTTTCGCAGATAGCGAAAAAACGTTTTGACACACCTGTTAGGACATCAATTGCGCACACTTTGAGAACAAAATAACCTCGGGTCATCTCAGGCAGGTCACCAGACCAGGTCAAGTGACCACACCTCCAAATATGTTTACAGTTGTGCCAAAGCCAGAGTTTCCCACCGATCAGTTTGAAACTTACAGGATGTCATGAAGGTATCAGTACTTACAATTCGTTGATCTCGGAATTTTGATATCGGTGACCAAAGGTCAGGTCAATTTCGTAACCTCCCCATAATAAGTAAATGGGGAAATATACAAATGCTTCCTATTTCAAGGATATGCATGATATTAGTCCAATTACTTCTGGATCATGTTATTATTGGATATTATTGATGATCCAAGTGTAAATTTTGTTCAGTGACCCATATGAGGTCATTTGAGGTCATGCGAGGTCACCATCACTTTGTTGTCAATAACTCCCGACATAATGAAGATAGACAAGTTAAACAGACAGCAATGTGTTTTTTTTCGTCGGGACACATCTTCCCATATGCAACATGCCCTACTTCGGTCACCACTTGACCTTGACCTGAGGTCAAATGTTTAAGTTGACTTAACAAGGTCACCAGGTATTTTTATCGAAGCGCCTTGACGAGATAAACACAATGGCGTAAACAGTTTTCTTTTATCTGTATTAAGTAAAAAGTTAGTAGCGAAAAAACTTTTGCAAAAAAACATTTTTTTTCTCTCTTTTTTTACCTTTGGAGCCTCAAATATTGACCTGAGATCAATTTTGAGGACACATTTACGATTAAAAATTTCACTGGCTGGCGTTTGATTTTTTCCTTTTGTTTCTAACTAGCATAGTTTCCGAGATATATGGGAATTTCTGTAGCGATGTCTTAAAACAGGGACAAAACTGGAACATTTGATCTTTGATGACCTCTGGTGACCTCAATTTTGATCTGACCTAAAATAATAATAAGCACTTTCGATAGAACTTGTATCAATCTATCAAATGACGTTTTCCGCTTGTCGCTACGTAGCGTAGTTTTCGAGATGTCACGGGGGGCGGAAATCAACCCCCTCCCTGCAGTTCGTGTTCGGCGCAAAGTCCCTGCAGTGCGCGGGTTAATTACGTCATATATTAATCGCGTGTTTTCTCCGATGTATCACGCCTTGATGTACGCTGTCTGGCATTGGTCAGTAAATTTTCTTATTACCCGTTGTAATCGAGCAGCAATTGCTGATGATATGATCTTACAATCTGTATTTAACAGTGTAATAGGGCGCCAAGCTTTTATGCTATCGGGAGGTTTTCCGGCTTTCGGTATCATCGTGATTATACCTTCTCTGTGAGACGATATCATTTGATTCGTTTGAGAACACACATGGAAAGCTCTATACAGAAACGGGCCCAATCTGCTCCAAAAGTACTTAAAAAGGTGGAGGTATAGCCGTTTGAACCTGGTGATCTGCCTTTCTTTATGTCTTGTACTGCTTCTGTTAATTCTTCGTATGACAATGGCAAGTCAAATATACTACGTTCATACTCGTTTAACGACGCCGAAACATTTCTACTAATTAATACATCTGCAAAATATATTAGTTGAAGCAAAACTATTGGCCACAACAATAAGAATGCTGATTTCGTAAACTGACAATAACAGAGGTGTCTTTGTAATTACTTTTCGTAAACATTTGTATTGGTCTTTGAATTGTAAACGAGTGAATCTGACATGTGTTGACAGTTTCTGTTATTGAATCTCCGAATCTGCGTTGTCTGGAGCCGTGTCCAGTTGTAACGGGTGGGCACTAAGTTTGTGGACAAACTTTGAAACGTAGTAGCTGGACTATCTAAACGCTGGACTAGCTGTACTATGTGTAGTATATCCAGATGAAAATTGTCAGACATGATGATGGGAATGTTGGCTACCTGTGCGCCATCAGTGTACCACCTGGCCAGCGCTGTGCTGAGCTGCAGCACACACGCGCTCACAGACCACCCTCATCATGGTGCGCGGCACCTCTTCGTCGATGGGGGCCAAGACAGTACGGATCCGGCGTCTCACCTGCTCGTCAGAACGAGCTTCCCAGGGTCTCTCGTACACCTTCTGCTTATCCATACCCCAGACATCTTCTATGGGGCACAGCTGGGGCACGTTAGGGGTGTTCTCGTCGTGCTCGACCACGTGGACTTTGGCCTCCTTCGGCAGCTGCACCGTCTCCCGGGCATAAAACGCAGTCGCGAGGTCGAGCCAGAAGATTTATGCCCCCCCCCCTCCCCGGTTAGTGCTGGCGTATAAAAATAAAAAAGTTGGTTTCTTCTCGCGAATAACTTTTTACCTAATAAAGATAGGGCAATTATTTTGACGTCACCGTGTTTGTCTCGTCAAGGCGTTTCGAACCATATTCATGATGACCAGGTTAGGTTCAACTTCGAAATACGAGCCAAATACGATACTAGCACGGGTTTGCTATAAATAGGATTAATATCAACGTATTTGGCCACCAGATCTCGAGCATCCCACTTGGAAAAGGACGGTATTACTACTGAGGAATTAAGATATTTTTTTCATGTATGTACAAAATATAATGTTCCTTCATTGTGCAAATTTTCTCCTGAAAATAATGAAAAATGGACAAAACATAACATCTAAAAGTTTGTCCAAAAACTTAATACCCACCCGTTACAATGGTAACTGTAAGTACCTGGGATGTTAGGGGAGAGGGCGGTGTAGAAAAGAGAGTACACTAATTTTACACCAGACGGTTCGGAGTTAGATTGCGGTATTAACCCTCGCCCTACGGGAGCTTTTTCACCTTCACCCTACGGGAGGGGGGGGGGGCTGACATGCATCCCTGTGTTAACTTCCAAACCAAGCAACTTATTAGAGCAATGCGGTAAAAACCAGAATGTTGCCTGTCATGAGAGGAATCTAACAGTATGCGATTTTTAGGTTTCAGGTCAACGGGTGACCTTCCAGGTCAAGTGAATGACCTCGGATTTACCACGGCCAGAACAGCGATTTTGCTCTTCAGAAAACCTACAAATTAGAAATTGATAAATGTAAATAAAAAGGCATGTCCTAGACCAGTTTTGGCTCAGACATACAGAAAAGGTAATTATTTGTTCGTATCTTGTCAAAAAAAAAGTCAAAAAAAGTTATTAAAAAAAATGACGTCATCAGTTTCTTACATTTAAGGAGCCATCACTCAGTCAAAAATGAAGATATTGCTTTGAAATCTGGCATGGGTATTGTCCATACTCAGTTCTCTCACTTATATTCCAGTTTTCTAACATCTATGAAAATTGTGATTTTGTCGGGATTTTTCTTAAAAACAACGTTTTTTTTACATTTCAGGGGTCAAAAATCCAAAATTTTGCATATCCGAGATTGCCATTTTAAAGAGAATACCATTTTATATCTTTGGTGAATTGCGTTTGAAATTCGCTTTAAAAGTCTGTTTTCTACGATTTTTCATTTTTTTACCAACATGACGTCATCAAAACATGATTATTTCCCAAATTGCTTAACCAATTTCAATTTTTTTTTACAGCATACGTATAATTGTTGTAAACTCAGCTACCGAAAATTTTAGCAAGATGCATCGCATGTGTAAAAAGTTATTCAAGAAAAACCTCAGGGGGGGGGGGGCCTGTCAGTCCCCCCGTAGGGCGAGGGTTAAATGGTTGTCTTACTTACGTATGTGTGTAGTTAAGTAAAACATCGAACAAAGACAGAGATTAGTTACGAGTAACTGTATAGCTGACCACATAGCGTTCACCACAGGTCATATCACCAAGTCGTGATACATAAGCGACTGCTCTGCCACCAAACTTGCTCTGAGTAATCTGTCTGAACGTTTCATAGTTTCGTATCAAATGGAACACTGGTGAGCCCATCGAAGTTATGGGTCCAAATCCATGTTACTCAACTGACATCGTCTTGGCCACGGATATCTGTCTAAACGTTCTCTATCAAGTGGAACACTGGCAAATCCTTCAAAGTGTTGCAGGCAAGAGCCAAATTACTCAAATGGTTCTCTCCTAGACATTTATTTTATGTCAGCGATAACTCAAAATCACGTCACATGAACCGAGAGAAATGCAATTACTGGACACAAACCAAGTTGCGGCTTTCAGCATTGCATTCCGCGATGGTAGCCACATCAAATTAGATTGGCGTTGCAAAGTAGCGAAACCATTAAAATCTTGAAATTGCGTCGCTACACGACATAACCACTAGCAGTGCACCACTTGGTCTTACAGGGTGTCAACTGTGACATTGATAAAATTAATTGACCTTGCAGGAATAACAATTACGTCTGACACAAATTGTATTAAGGGTTGTTATTCTTCTGCAAACACAAAAGCGTTGGATTTGCGAGACATTTGAGTGATTCTGGACACGTAGCCGACGTTTGCTCCTAACGCCGACCAAACAGCTCATAACGCCGACCAAACAGCTCATAACGCCGACCAACAGCTCATAACGCCGACCAACAGCTCATAACGCCGACCAACAGCTCATAACGCCGACCAACAGCTCATAACGCCGACCAACAGCTCATAACGCCGACCAAACAGCTCATAACGCCGACCAAACAGCTCATAACGCCGACCAACAGCTCATAACGCCGACCAACAGCTCATAACGCCGACAAACAGCTCATAACGCCGACCAAACAGCTCATAACGCCGACCAACAGCTTATAACGCCGACCAACAGCTCATAACGCCGACCAAACAGCTCATAACGCCGACCAAACAGCTCATAACGCCGACCAAACAGCTCATAACGCCGACCAACAGCTCATAACGCCGACCAACAGATCATAACGCCGACCAACAGCTCATAACGCCGACCAAACAGCTCATAACGCCGACCAACAGCTCATAACGCCGACCAAACAGCTCATAACGCCGACCAACAGCTCATAACGCCGACCAAACAGCTCATAACGCCGACCAAACAGCTCATAACGCCGACCAACAGCTCATAACGCCGACCAAACAGCTCATAACGCCGACCAAACAGCTCATAACGCCGACCAAACAGCTCATAACGCCGACCAACAGCTCATAACGCCGACCAACAGCTCATAACGCCGACCAAACAGCTCATAACGCCGACCAACAGCTCATAACGCCGACCAAACAGCTCATAACGCCGACCAAACAGCTCATAACGCCGACCAAACAGCTCATAACGCCGACCAACAGCTCATAACGTCGACCAACAGCTCATAACGCCGACCAACAGCTCATAACGCCGACCAAACAGCTCATAACGCCGACCAAACAGCTCATAACGCCGACCAACAGCTCATAACGCCGACCAACAGCTCATAACGCCGACCAAACAGCTCATAACGCCGACCAACAGCTCATAACGCCGACCAACAGCTCATAACGCCAACCAAACAGCTCATAACGCCGACCAACAGCTCATAACGCCGACCAAACAGCTCATAACGCCGACCAACAGCTCATAACGCCGACCAACAGCTCATAACGCCGACCAACAGCTCATAACGCCGACCAAACAGCTCATAACGCCGACCAAACAGCTCATAACGCCGACCAAACAGCTCATAACGCCGACCAACAGCTCATAACGCCGACCAAACAGCTCATAACGCCGACCAACAGCTCATAACGCCGACCAACAGCTCATAACGCCGACCAAACAGCTCATAACGCCGACCAAACAGCTCATAACGCCGACCAAACAGCTCATAACGCCGACCAGCAGCTCATAACGCCGACCAAACAGCTCATAACGCCAACCAAACAGCTCATAACGCCGACCAAACAGCTCATAACGCCGACCAACAGCTCATAACGCCGACCAACAGCTCATAACGCCAACCAAACAGCTCATAACGCCAACCAAACAGCTCATAACGCCAACCAAACAGCTCATAACGCCAACCAAACAGCTCATAACGCCAACCAAACAGCTCATAACGCCAACCAAACAGCTCATAACGCCAACCAAACAGCTCATAACGCCAACCAAACAGCTCATAACGCCAACCAAACAGCTCATAACGTCAACCAAACAGCTCATAACGCCGACCAACAGCTCATAACGCCGACCAACAGCTCATAACGCCGACCAAATAGCTCATAACGCCGACCAACAGCTCATAACGCCGACCAACAGCTCATAACGCCGACCAAACAGCTCCTAACGCCGACCAAACAGCTCATAACGCCGACCAAACAGCTCATAACGCCAACCAAACAGCTCATAACGCCAACCAAACAGCTCATAACGCCAACCAAACAGCTCATAACGCCAACCAAACAGCTCATAACGCCGACCAACAGCTCATAACGCCGACCAGACAGCTCATAACGCCGACCAACAGCTCATAACGCCGACCAAACAGCTCATAACGCCGACCAACAGCTCATAACGCCGACCAAACAGCTCATAACGCCAACCAAACAGCTCATAACGCCGACCAACAGCTCATAACGCCGACCAACAGCTCATAACGCCGACCAAACAGCTCATAACGCCAACCAAACAGCTCATAACGCCGACCAAACAGCTCATAACGCCGACCAAACAGCTCATAACGCCAACCAAACAGCTCATAACGCCAACCAAACAGCTCATAACGCCAACCAAACAGCTCATAACGCCGACCAACAGCTCATAACGCCGACCAAACAGCTCATAACGCCGACCAACAGCTCATACCGCCGACCAAACAGCTCATAACGCCGACCAACAGCTCATAACGCCGACCAAACAGCTCATAACGCCAACCAAACAGCTCATAACGCCGACCAACAGCTCATAACGCCGACCAAACAGCTCATAACGCCGACCAAACAGCTCATAACGCCGACCAAACAGCTCATAACGCCGACCAAACAGCTCATAACGCCGACCAAACAGCTCATAACGCCGACCAAACAGCTCATAACGCCGACCAAACAGCTCATAACGCCGACCAACAGCTCATAACGCCGACCAAACAGCTCATAACGCCGACCAACAGCTCATAACGCCGACCAAACAGCTCATAACGCCAACCAAACAGCTCATAACGCCAACCAAACAGCTCATAACACCGACCAACAGCTCATAACGCCAACCAAACAGCTCATAACGCCAACCAAACAGCTCATAACGCCAACCAAACAGCTCATAACGCCGACCAACAGCTCATAACGCCGACCAAACAGCTCATAACGCCGACCAACAGCTCATAACGCCGACCAAACAGCTCATAACGCCGACCAACAGCTCATAACGCCGACCAAACAGCTCATAACGCCAACCAAACAGCTCATAACGCCGACCAACAGCTCATAACGCCGACCAACAGCTCATAACGCCAACCAAACAGCTCATAACGCCGACCAACAGCTCATAACGCCGACCAAACAGCTCATAACGCCAACCAAACAGCTCATAACGCCAACCAAACAGCTCATAACGCCAACCAAACAGCTCATAACGCCGACCAACAGCTCATAACGCCGACCAAACAGCTCATAACGCCGACCAACAGCTCATAACGCCGACCAAACAGCTCATAACGCCGACCAACAGCTCATAACGCCGACCAAACAGCTCATAACGCCAACCAAACAGCTCATAACGCCGACCAACAGCTCATAACGCCGACCAAACAGCTCATAACGCCGACCAAACAGCTCATAACGCCGACCAAACAGCTCATAATGCCGACCAAACAGCTCATAACGCCGACCAAACAGCTCATAACGC
Organism: Chirona hameri; assembly: GCA_036785665.1. Classification (NCBI taxonomy): domain Eukaryota; kingdom Metazoa; phylum Arthropoda; class Thecostraca; order Balanomorpha; family Balanidae; genus Chirona; species Chirona hameri. Next base: position 75,367 of record JAXIVJ010004038.1, read on the forward strand.
CGACCAAACAGCTCATAACGCCGACCAACAGCTCATAACGCCGACCAAACAGCTCATAACGCCGACCAACAGCTCATAACGCCGACCAAACAGCTCATAACGCCAACCAAACAGCTCATAACGCCAACCAAACAGCTCATAACGCCGACCAACAGCTCATAACGCCGACCAACAGCTCATAACGCCGACCAAACAGCTCATAACGCCGACCAACAGCTCATAACGCCGACCAAACAGCTCATAACGCCGACCAACAGCTCATAACGCCGACCAAACAGCTCATAACGCCAACCAAACAGCTCATAACGCCGACCAACAGCTCATAACGCCGACCAAACAGCTCATAACGCCGACCAAACAGCTTATAACGCCGACCAAACAGCTCATAACGCCGACCAAACAGCTCATAACGCCGACCAAACAGCTCATAACGCCGACCAACAGCTCATAACGCCGACCAAACAGCTCATAACGCCAACCAAACAGCTCATAACGCCAACCAAACAGCTCATAACGCCGACCAAACAGCTCATAACGCCAACCAAACAGCTCATAACGCCAACCAAACAGCTCATAACGCCGACCAAACAGCTCATAACGCCAACCAAACAGCTCATAACGCCGACCAACAGCTCATAACGCCGACCAAACAGCTCATAACGCCGACCAAACAGCTCATAACGCCGACCAAACAGCTCATAACGCCGACCAAACAGCTCCTAACGCCGACCAAACAGCTCATAACGCCGACCAAACAGCTCATAACGCCGACCAAACAGCTCCTAACGCCGACCAAACAGCTCATAACGCCAACCAAACAGCTCATAACGCCGACCAAACAGCTCATAACGCCGACCAAACAGCTCCTAACGACGACCAAACAGCTCATAACGCCAACCAAACAGCTCATAACGCCGACCAAACAGCTCATAACGCCGACCAAACAGCTCCTAACGACGACCAAACAGCTCATAACGCCAACCAAACAGCTCATAACGCCGACCAAACAGCTCATAACGCCGACCAAACAGCTCATAACGCCGACCAAACAGCTCATAACGCCGACCAACAGCTCATAACGCCGACCAAACAGCTCCTAACGCCGACCAAACAGCTCATAACGCCGACCAAACAGCTCATAACGCCGACCAACAGCTCATAACGCCGACCAAACAGCTCATAACGCCGACCAAACAGCTCCTAACGCCGAACAAACAGCTCATAACGCCGACCAAACAGAACTGAGAAAGCCAATCGCCTGCATGGAGTGATGATGCTGGGCATGCGGATGTCGCGATCACGCCAAATGTGACCGCTCTGCCGTGATGTGTGCAATGTGCAACACATGCTATATTACATCCGTCAGCAGCTCCGCCAGTGTTATCCGCTCCGTCAGCAGCTCCGCCAGTGTTATCCGCTCCGTCAGCAGCTCCGCCAGTTTTATCCAGAGCAGAACAGTTGTTATCCACCTTATGGACTCGGACATATTCAATATATATTCCAAATATAGCCAGCCTCAACATCCCAAGTCCGCTGGCCTCCTTGGAATAATCAATCAGTAATCCTACCTAAAATGTCCGTCTATAAAGTCTCGCTAGACACAGACTGATATTACGCCCATGGCCATGGGAAGCGGAAGCAGGTTCAGCCAGCACAATGTACACTGCCACCACCAGGTGTTCTTGTTATCTGTTGCACTCCGCCGTGAAAGGCACACAGGGCACTTTAACATTCCGCTCATTATGGCCTGCTCGGTGGAAAACGGCTTCATTTCCCGTTTACCGCCACGCTGCAATGATTTTCTCCAGCATACTTCATCCGTTAGCTTTTCAACTTTCAAACTTCTCTAAATCCGACGTACCGGTTATATGCAAGCACTTACTCTTGGTATAGTTACATGAGCTGACAGTATTTGTGTGCATGGTGGACATACATCGAGTGTTTCGACTAGAACGTATCGCGTGTTCATTTGCGGATAATGATATATACTGGCGGATCCAGGGGGGGGGGGGGGGCAGGGGTAACCCCCCCAACCCAAGCTCGACAGGGGCGGCAATAGAAATTAGCCCCCTCAAAATTCGCTGAAACTGGCGATGAAAAATGGGTACTGCCTGCCAAAAAAAATAACTTCTTGCGAAATAAAGAATCTTGTTTTTGCCTCGTTCGTGTTTCCTCTATTTGGTAGCATTTTGGTAGTAGTAGGGATAGGAAAAGTGGCGCGTCTGACGCTATTTTGCAGTGATGTGAAAGTGAAAACAGGTACCCGTTATAAGCTATAACCCCGTTATAGCTTGCAGTGAAAACCAAGGTAAGTTATAATTTTACACGCAGCGCGCGTCGCAGCCTTTGGTCTCCTGCTGCCTGTTGGATGGCAGAGGAGCGCGGGAGTGAATTTCCTTGTATAGGTACCTATGTTGTGCGGAATCACTGGCGGATCCAAAGGGGGCGGCAGGGGCCAAAGCCCCCCCAACATTCCAAGCTCGACAGGGGCGGCAATAGAAATTAGCCCCACCCCCAAAATCCGCTGAAACTGGCGATTCAAATGGGTACTGCCTGCGAAAAAATAACTTCTTGCGAAAGAAATATGTATTTTTTGCCTCATTCGTGTTTCCTCTATTTGGTAGCATTTTGGTAGCAGTAGGGATAGGGAAAGTGGCACGGCTGACGCTACTTTGGAGTGACTCACAAGTCACAACCAATGTAAGTTATAATTTTACACGCAGCGTCGCAGCCTTTGGTCTCCTGCTGCCTGCTGAGTGGCAGAGGGGCGCGTGAGTGAATTTCCTTACATATGTAGGTACCTACTAGTGCTAACCCGTCCACTCCGCTGGGCGATTACAGGTCAAGTGGCGGTGCAAGCCAGTGATAGGCAATTAGGAATTGATAACCTGTACTACCCGTGACACCTGTCGTACCTATACTACGTTTTTGTACCCGTCATACACCCGAAGTACCCATCAAAAACCTACGGTTCCCGGCATACACCCGTAGTACCCGTTGTGCCTCTGTGGAACACGCGATAACCCCGTTATAGCCGGCACTCACCCATTATACCCGTGGTACACCTATGGCACCCGTTATACACCCGTTAAGCTCGTGAGAACTCCACCCCGGCTTAGCGTATATGTTCATTGATATATGCCGTACCGTATGTCGATGACCTTCGTTTCGCAGTGATTCTGTGGTTGCTTTTCATTGGTTGTGACACTGTAGTATCCGTAGTTGGATCTGATTGACTTTCGACTGGAGTGAAGCGATGTAAAACCCGTATCCGTAAACTGTTTTTTTTTTACGGTAAATTTTTGCTAACACCTCCTTCTATGTTAGTTACAGCACAAACCTTCGCCCAAAACTGCACAACATACAACTGTCTAAAACTATCGTATCAAATGCGTCGCAAATGTACGAATTATATACCACTCGGTAGTATCCGTAAACTCGTTTCAAAACCTTAAAATCACGTGCATCACGTGCTTATATCTCACCTCTCCCTCCGAGACCACCGTGCGTCACCACAGCCCAGCTAGTCTTAGAACCGGTGACCTTACCCATGCTTTCTAGTGCCTTGAAAGAACTGTCCTCTTCTAGGGCTGTTGGACTCGATGGTGTGCCGCTACTTGCATTGAAAAACTGTTTCGCTGTCTTAGGGCCTCACTTGCTTCATCTCGTCAACACTTCTGTCATCACTTGCGTCTTCCCAAGTGACTGGAAAATTGCCTCAGTTCTCCCTCTTCATAAATCTGGGCCTCGCGATGCTCCTGGCAATTTTAGGCCGATATCGATTTTATCAGTGTTGTCAAAATTATGCGAGAAGGTTGTATGTACGCAGTTGTCGGCGCATCTCGTTTCCCACAGCCTGTTGGCGCCTTCACAATACGCGTACAGGCCGTGCCACTCGACGGAGGATGCCGTGGTCGACGCTGTGGAATGGATGACGCGCCGGATCGACGCGGGACATGTCGTCGCCGTCACCTCCGTCGACCTTAGTAGAGCCTTTGACAGCGTTGACCACGGTGTCCTCCTGACCAAGCTACAGTGGTACGGCATCGATCCCCGATGGTTCCGGAGTTACCTCGATGGTCGGCTGCAGGTGGTGAGAGGCGGATCACTATCCCTTCCTTTATCCCACGGCGTCCCTCAGGGGTCCCTCGTGGGCCCACTCCTCTTCAGCATCTTCACGAACGACCTTGCATCGTACCTTCCTCACGGGCGTCTGGTGTCCTACGCAGACGACACCCAGCTCCTCGACTCTGCCCTCCCAGCACACCTATCCCTACTAAAATCCCGCCAGGAGGATACCATCATTGCGGTCCAATCCTACTTCACTGCCAACTCCTTAAAGATGAACCCCACCAAGACCACGCTCCTCCTTGTCGGTACTCCTCAAGCCCTTAAAAAGACTCCATCCTTTCAGCCCAACATCTCAAACCACACACTCAATCCCTTGCCGTCCGTGAAGATGCTGGGGGTCACCATGGACCGTAACTTGTCCTGGGAGGAGCACATTTCCAATTTAGTCAAAAAGTGCAACTCCATCCTGTTCTGTCTGTATAAAATTCGTCACCACCTCACACCCGAGACCCGCCAACTCCTAATCCAGACACACGTGTTCCCCCACATACTGTACTGCCTCTCCGTCTGGGGCGGGGCCGCTGACTGCCACCTCAGCCGGGTATAAAAGGTGATAAATTTCGCGGCAAGGATCGTCTCGGGTGCGCGGGGTCGTGATCATATCTCACCGATCGTGGAGTCGCTAGGCTGGCGTGGTATACGCGACCTCGTTGCGCGCCGCGACTGTATCGGCGTCTACAGAGCCTTAAACGATCCCCGCGCCCCGGCAGCGGTCCGATCGCTATTCATCCCTCGCATCGCTGTGAGTGAGCGCCTCACGCGGGCCGCGGTGGCTGGTGCTCTAGAACTGCCCGCTTTCCGGCTATCCATGTCGCGCAGGGCTTTTTCCTATAGGGCGGCCTCGTCTTGGAACCACCTGACGCCGGCCGTTATGGCCTCCCGGAGCCTCGCCGTGCTAAAATCCCAACTCGAAAATTGTGACTACGGTGTGTGAAAGCTTGAATTCGTTCGTTTGATTAACATAGTTACCACGATTTCTTGTGTGTGTGCGATGCGTGTCTTAAATTGTCTGTCGTGTTTTTCGTTTGTATCGCCCAACTTGTATCCTTTTCACTCGAATCGAACATTAAGCCATTTATATGGAATGATTCGCAAATACATGAACAGTCTTATATCAATGTGGTACTGCAATGTAGAATTGCCGCTTTAATTATATCAATTCGTGGCGGATAGACAGACAGACAGACAGACAGACAGACAGACAGACAGACAGACAGACAGACAGACAGACAGACAGACAGCCAGCCAGCCAGCCAGCCAGCCAGCCAGCCAGCCAGCCAGACGCTATCAAATAGTAATATAGATGTTGTGTGGAATACGTCTACTAGTATTAAATGGACACTCTCACCTTAACATTATTTTTGAGTTGAGATAGTCATGTTGTTGGATTTGCATTGCAATGAAGTAGGGTAGCAGTTAAAACAACCACATAGGTCTAATAAAAAAGAAATTCGAACTTGGTCTTGACAATTGTAACGAATAAACCCCACGTGTATTTGAATAGGGGTCTAAAGCCGATGACGTCACCTCTATTTACCAAATGGTGATGATTATCGACTTGTTTTAAGGTTAGACTTGGAGATATTTGCGTGTTTGAAATGGTTTGGTAATTGGTTTGTTTTGTATTTAAAGCGCCAGAATTCTCTCGAAATAATTGTGCCATGCTTTGGCAGCGTAAAGGATTTCTGTATAGCTCTCTAGGGTTCAATATGACGTCATCAACCCAAATATTAGAACTGAACTTTTTTAATGAAATTGAGCACTGTTTGCGAGAAACAAATGTCATAATCGTGTTCAGCAGCAATTACTTCAATTTTGCACCACAAGCAGTGTACATTTGATAACTTTTGAGAAGGTGGGAATGTCCCTTTAAAGGAAATAGTTCACCTTCAACATGGGATTTTGAACTGAAATAGCAGTTTTGTAGCCCGTGTTGAGAAATCCTTATCTGCAACTTTTCTTGGCTGAAAAGACTCTCCAGCCGAAGATATTTGACTTTTTGGCGAAGTAATGCGGCGCATATATGATATACCGTACCGTCTGAGAGTGCCAGCACTGGTCTGAGCATGCGCAGACCAATAACGCACACCATAACATTAATAATGTACGACCTTCTGTCCTGAATTGGCGCGATGTAGGACCATTTTTGAAAAGAAAAAAAGAAACTGTATTAAAAAATATAATAAAATCGTGTTCTGAAAATTTTCCGAAGGTGAACTATTTCCTTTAAGTAGGGTAATTAGGTTCAGTTAAAAATCCCAATGTTCTTCTTTTTGTAGCTGGGGCATTTTGCGACAAATCTACAAAAACAAAGTCCAAAATGACACCGTCATGTCACCGATTATGGCCAAAATTGGTATATGGGGTAACCTGGGGCGCTAAAGTGAGCTGTGAAAGTTGTATTGCAATGCAAGCAGTGGTTCAAGAGATATTGCCTCAGACATTTGTATATGGCCACGGTGCAGGTCAATCTTTGTCAGCCCATATGGCGGATAATTTATGTAGCAATATAGATGTATTATATGTCAATATAATGACAATGAGCTGTTTTATAACATGGTGATGTTGATTTTTTTCATTTGCAAATTTTTTAACATTTAGTACGTTTTCGAAATTGTACAACTTTTTTGTAATACCTTTCAAACGTGTTTCTAATTTTTCGCTATGCCTTTCTTACGTGTAGGGACGTGTCAATTAAGTGCAAAAATAACATTGAGGGATATTTGCCTCCAAATATCTCAAATTTTGTAATTTGACATGCTATTTTATATAAAACAAGGCTATTCGCTAATAACTTTTGACTGAATAAAACTATAATGGTACGGTAAACGTCATTTTGCTGTTCTCATCAAGACGAGTTGAATGCTCTGCAGCATGACCTCTTTCTAACATTTGATGACCTTAACCTTACATTTCAAAATTATCATTTTTTAAAATAAAAAATTGGATACCCAAGCCAAATGTATTTCCTATTTTGACTTTATCCTTGTTAAGTGAAAAGAAGTGTCCTTCAAACAGGAAAAATAAAATTGATGCTTATTTGTCTTCAAATATGCTAAATGTTGTCATTTTATGTTCTTTTTGTGACAGATGTTATTGCCCAATAACGTTTGACTGAATACAGATAAAAAGGTAAAATGGACACCATTTGGCTATTTTCGTAAAGACGCGTTGAATGATATGCAGTATGACCTCTTTCTAACATTTGGTGACCTTCACCCAAGGTTAATGTCAAGGTTCAAGGTTATGTTTCCAATTGTGGCCTAGGTGGCGATGTTATATATCTTAACACTTGTCTTGTTGCGAGGAATTCGATTGTGCTTAAATAACGCCTGATCGTCAATGACAACTTTTAAATTGATTTTAATTTGAATGTCGAATAGTAACTTCATAACTTACTTCTTGGTGTAAAGAAAGCCCGAAAATGTCTCAGTTTGCTTTATAATCCTCAACGACAGCGTGACTGCTGCGAGCCTCATTATACGCCCTACGACGCTACTCGAGATGACAAGGGCTCTGCATGACCTCTCGTCTTCGAAAGCAGTAGGGAACGATGGCGTACCTGTAGACGCGATTCGAAAATGCTTCCCAGTAATTGGACCTCGCTTACTTCACATAATTAACTCCTCGATAGTCACATGTGTTTTCCCTTCCTCGTGGAAGGTTGCCTCCGTCGTTCCTCTTCACAAAGCTGGCCCACAAGATACCGCAAACAATTTTAGGCCCATATCTATTCTTTCTGTGTTATCTAAATTGTGCGAGAAAATAGTTTGCGAACAACTCTCATCATATATTATAACCCCTGGCCTCCTATCGGCATCACAGTACGCGTACAGACCATGCCACTCGACGGAAGACGCCTTAATCGACGCGGTCGAATTGGCTTCGCGTAGTATCGATGCCGGTCATATTGTCGCCGTTACCTCAATAGACCTAAGCAAGGGGCGCCAGCCACAGCTGGTCGACGGCTTTACGCCCGGCCGATGGCGAGGGCGCGCCGCCCCGCAAGACTAGGCCGCGTATTAACGCGAGGCGGCGCGGGCGGGGGCCATGACATGAGCTGCAATATGTGGACCAACTCTTTGGGGGGGGGGGGGAGTGATTTTCGCCCACCCCGTAGTCCAGCCTATAGCTAGATGCCGCCGCGGGTGGGGAGGAGAACCACTCCCCTCCGGGGCGGGGAACCGAATGACTTGCGCCAGTAGCCAGACTCGAACCCGGAACCCTTGGATTCCGAGTCCGACGCTCTACCAACTGACCCACCTGGCCCCCCGGACCAACTCTTAAATGTCGCTGTGTGTGTTTTCTTTAAAAAATCATGTGTTGAATAAATGTGTACACCACAAGGCGTTTGACAGTGTCGACCATGACGTCCTTCTCGCGAAACTTCAGTGGTATGGTGTGGATCCGAGATGGTTCGAGAGCTACCTTGCAGACCGGCGGCAACTAGTGAAGGGTGGCTCTTTCTCACTTCTTTTATCTCACGGTGTCCCTCAGGGATCCATCGTTGGCCCCGTCCTTTTCAGCATATTTACCAATGAACTTCCATCTCACTTGCCTCACGGACATTTTATATCATATGCCGATGATACTCAATTGGTAGACTCCGCTCACCCTGACGAACTAACCTCCCTGAAATCCCGGCAGGAAGAGACTATCCACGCCGTTCAGTCTTATTTTACGTCCAACTGCTTAAAAATGAATCCCGCCAAAACTACCTTGCTCCTTATCGGTGCCACTCAATCTTTGACAAAATCGTCATCCTTTCACCTCAACATTTCCGGCCATATTCTAACTCCCTCCCGGTCCGTGAAGATGTTGGGGTCACAATCGACAGTAACCTTACCTGGGAGAACCACATAGCAAATGTCACCAAGAAGTGCAACTCCATCCTTTTCTGTGTCTTTAAAATTAGGCATCATCTCAAACCGGAAGCTCGTAAACTCCTCATCCAGGCCCATGTGTTCCCTCATATTCTCTACTGCCTCTCAGTCTGGGGTGGGGCAGCAGCGTGCCATCTTAACAGGATACAAAGGGTGATGAACTTCGCAGCCAGAGTCGTCTCCGGGGCTCGTAAGCGTGATCACATTACGCCGACTGTGAGGGCTCTGGGCTGGCACAATATCGGCGAACTTGTCACCTACCGTGATATACTGGCAGTTGTCAGAGCTCTCAACGATTCACGGGCCTATGCCTATTCTCTCATTGACACGCAGAACCTTTCCTTACCGCGCTGCCGCGTCCTGGAACTGCCTGTCGCCGGCCATCTCCAGATCTCGAACTCGTGCTGAGCTTGCACGCAAGCTGTGCCGTGATATCACGTCTCTACTTAATTAATTGGCAGGTTTCTTCTTTCGATGACTTCGTGATTTTTTTTTTGGGTGGGGGGGGGGGCTGTCTTGTATATCTTTGTAATGCATCTGTCTGCGCATTTTCCTGTGTTCTGTACCGTTTGTCATCTGTTTTTACATGAACCTGACATTAAGACACCACGTGGAATGGTTCGTTGTCAATCAACTGAACTGCACGATCGCGCAATTATTTAAATGCCAATTCATTCCTATCTTCAAGACAGTTTCAAAGCTATATAACATCGCCGTGTAGGTCAAATTTGGAAGGGTGACCTTGCGCCGTGACCTTGACCTTAGGTCAAGGTCATCAAATGTCAGAAAGAAGTCATGCTGCACAACATTCAACACGTCTTGATGATAACAAAACAAAATGACGTTTACCGTGCCCTTCTAGCTTTATTCAGTCAAAAGGTATAAGCGAATAACTAATTTGTATATAAAATAGCATGTCAAATAACAACAATGCGATATTTGGAGGCATATATCCATCAATTTTATTTTTTCACTTAATTGACACGTCCTTACATGTAAGAATAGCATAGCGAAAAAAATAACCCAAGTCCGCAGAGGAAAAAATGGGGGTACCTTTTAGGTCATATGGAGGCCCCTGGGATCCGGAAGGCCTCAGTGAAATTAGCCCCCTCCCATATTGGGAGGCTGGATCCGCCAGTGAAGATATAGCTGTGTGAGAGTGTATGCATGTATGTGTGTTTAAATGACATCATTTGGCGATTGCAGTGGCGCATGGGCTTTCGCCTTTGACTGTTTTAGTATCAATAAAAAGTACAATACACCAAGCCACAAGACTGATAAAGATAGTACTTCAGAAAACCCAATGGTACATACTTGAATTATGCACCCACATGTTATATACGCACAGGTCGGGATAACCTTCTTAAATGCATGACTTCACAATCGCCAAAAGTATTCGATTCGTCTTATTTTTAAACATCGGATTTTAGTACAGAAATGTATGTTAAAACATTTGCCAACGGATTGCTTGGATATTTTTCACATCCAACGGCGCAATTTCGTAAAAGCCGTTTAACGCCTGCACTTCAATCGATTGCAACGATAGCACGTTTAACGACTGCATTATGGGAATCCTAGCACCCTTCACCATATCATATCTGTAATGTGCGCATTGGGGAAGTGATTGCAGCACCACAAGACAGCCGGAAATAACGTCAGAGTGACGCTCATTTCTAACAGTTTTAAGAGTAGAATAAAGTGACGAAGAGTATGCCAACAAACGTTTTTTAACATCGTCAACAATTATCTATTACCTGATTTACAAAGCAAATCAGGACAAAATATAAGTTCTATGTCAATCTCAATTTTTAAGTCATTTCATACAAAATTCTTGTATATCATGTAATACCGTGTACCTATCAACCATCAACATACATACCATGGATGACTGAAAACTGGATTGGAAACTGGATGCTTTTAGTATTAGTCAACTGTGTGTCAGCCGCTCGGCCTGCCACCTAGCGGTCGGTAAGTACAAAACTGAAACCGCCTGCCGGTTTGCAGCGCCGCTATGGGCGGGTCATTCGGAACTCACGCATATCAATTTTTCTAAGACATTTTTTCTTTCTCGAAAATATTATTGTTCCTGAGTTTATCGTAAAGTGAATTTGACAGGATTTATTCTAATATAACTTCAGTAACTTCAGGACACTTCCTTTTATAATTATGACAGTTAATCGCACCGCACCACACCACACGCTTACACCCCCCATCCCCATCGCAAGGCTTCACGCGTCTTCTGGTGTCCTATTTACTTACCGAAGGTCAATACGCAATCAGATGTTGGTTTCAAGTCCAGGGTTTTCTTCATCCATGTACATGTCGGTCTCATAATGATCTTCCTAGCTCTGGGTCTCCCACGGTAGGCAAAACGATAGCTGGCTGAATCTTGCACCGAGACGGGGCCGGACCGGTTTGACAGCTCGTCCGGTGCCGGCCGATACTTGGCGGAATTTGCACCGCTCCGTCCTGGTCTGACCCCACACAGGCCGATCGGGGAATAACAATGCCCATGTGTGGCGAGGCTGTGTGGCGTGTGTGGTTGGAAATATACGTAGACCTAAAATGTCAAGTTAGCGACGATAGACGCTATATTTGTATCTCAAGTTGACCGATACCGCCGTCACAGATGTTGTTTCGAAATGTCTTTCTGTCGTTTCGCTTGCGACGATTGATAAATTTGCATTGCGCCAACAAATAAAGTGTCGATATTTTGACCTGATCTCAAGGTCAAGGGTCAAATTTAAACACATAGCCAGTCAGATGCTCTATCAGCTACACACCTGGCGATGCTTCATAGACCTAAGGTTTTAAATACTGTCGTCGCAGAT